>SDVU01000252.1:0-16483 GCA_016256075.1 Dictyocoela muelleri | reverse complement strand
CAATGACTAGGAGGAGGAGGAGACGCAATCAGAAACACATTTAGGATTTTTTTTTCAATTTCTGCCGAGATGCACCGCCGTACTCATATATACATATAGAAGAGCTTTATCTTATTCATTTTCATATTGAAAGACATCTTTAATAACCCTATCACATTGGAATATGTGAATATTGATACTATTTTCCATAGTTTTTAACTCATATATATCTTTCTCACTTATTTATTTAAGTGACGCAAGCGTTATTCTAACCTCGATACTTAAAATTATATTCAACGGTGCTTACAAAAGAGCTATCAGACCGTCACTATTCTCAGTAAACTTATATTATTAGATTTTATCATAAAAATAAAAAATATATTTATGTAAATTTATTACATGCTGACAACATACATGAATGCTAACCCGGAGAGCTTTCTCCTACCGTAGTTTGTGACCTTTGGTTCTTTGTTTTGCAATAAAACGTCACTTCCTAAGCTAACCAGAAGCCCAGTTGTATACGCGATCATCGTTTTTTCAATGATTAAGCATGATACAGGTAATTGTGGCTTTTCATGACTTTATATTTTTTTTCACTCCTTTTTTGCCAAGATGCGTCGCCGCACTCATCCCCATGTTGCAACAAATTATGCCCACCTGCAAATTATCCCACTAATAAATTAAATTTAAAATTTAAAAAAAACATTTTTTTGATAATAAAATTTTATTACTAGTGTCGTGTCAAATTATGCCCACTTTTATTTGATATGTCAAAAATCATTTTTTGATAACAAATTTTATTAATGAAAATGCCATAAAAAAATCAGCAAATTATGCCCCTCTTTATATTTTTAAATAAAATAATTTATTTAAATTAATGAAATATAAAAATATGCGCACATTTCTAAACAAATACGTGACAATATTTTGCGGATTTATTTTAATAATATAAGTTGTCAAGAATGAATTATTCGTTTAAATAAATTATTGCTTAAGTTATTAATTTTTTTATTCTTCTTAATGGATTATGGAAATACAAAAAAATCGATAAATAAATTTTTGTGTATTAATTTAAGATTGTCTTCATTTTTTTCTAAATTTAAAATTTTTATTGGGTTTAATTTAATTTTTTGTTTCAAAAGTTTCATAAAACACAGAAAATGACAAAAAAAACTAAGTTTCTAAAAAAAATATTATTTAAAAAAATATAATTTACATGATAAAAAATTTTAATTTAATTCGGAATAAGCTTTAAGAATCAAAGATTTATAAATTTAATCTCACCTGTGAATATATCTTAGATTTTAATATTATTTTCTTCAACATCAATAACTAAAAAAATTATTTGGATAGTATAGTGATTCTAATACATGTCCTCTTCTGATATTATGTAGTGTATAAGGTCTAGCAACTAAAACATTTGAACCTATAACTATATTATCAAATTGTCGAACATTATATTCACGCCTATAACATTCAACATATTCCATTAATCTTAACCTCACAGATTCTATATCATTTTCTTGGTTATATAATATGCCCGATATAATATTAATGTCAAAAACTTTGAATAAAACGAATGTTTTACAACGTGTGGTCCTATGATTTGTATTATTATAGTGAAAAATCACATTATCAAGCTGTCTTTTACCAGTTGAATTGACCCATAGGCATAATTTTTATCAGCCGTTATTTTATAGTTCGGTTAAATCGTTGAACTTGGCCTTGTTTTTGAGGATGATAAGGTAGTTCATGAACAGATTTTACATTAAATTTTCTCAATACATCACTAAATTTTGAATTTATAAATTCAGAGCCATTATCACTATGAAATTTCATACACAAACCCTCTGAATAAAATTGGTTTAACAATATTTTTGAAAATGAGTCACCATCCTTTTTCTTTGATTTATAAGCCCCCTAAACTTTGTAAAAGAATTAATGAATGTAAATATATACTTATAATTATTATTATGTTCACTGTATAATCTCATATCGATAGTGTCGACAATTAATCTTTCTCTTGGAAACAGAGGAACTATTGGGGTTATAGTAGTGTTATTTATAGGTGGTCTTTCTCCAATATAATTTTCGCAACTATTTAGAATTGATGAACATCTTTCATTGTTATAGCATAAAAAGAGCGCCTTATTCTTTCATATGTTGCTCTTATTCTAACATGATCTTGATTATGAGTTGATAATATTATGTTTTTCTTTTTATCTTATTCATAATCAAAAACATACTCCTTTTCTACTCCATTTTCACATAAATATAGAATGTTATTTTTTAATTTGAAAGTTTTTGCTTTTCTCTTTAATGACTTTCTTTCTTTTTTGTTAAAATTTAAAGGATATTGATTTGTTGATAAATAAATAATAATATTATTTTTTTCTGTTTCGTCAAGTATTTTAAAACTGTTTTCATGGTAGATGATAAAAATTTTAAAATATAAAAATTTGATTTTTAATAATGATAAAATTGTGAAATATGATTAAATAATAAAAATATAAAAAGGGGCATAGTTTGCTGATTTTTTTCTGGCATTTTTATTAATAAAATTTGTTATCAAAAAATGATTTTTGATATATCAAATAAAAGGGAGCATAATTTGAATGACACTAGTAATAAAATTTTATTATCAAAAAAATGATTTTTTTAAATTTCAAATTTATTTTATTAGGGGGCATAATTTGCAGGTGGGCATAATTTGTTGCAACAGCTATACACACTGAACAACTGTATTTTACTTGTAAATATAATTATATAGTTTTTGGGAGTTAAATGTCATTCACGATTTTATAAAAGTGACGCTAGTGGAAGTTATGCCACATTATTTAAATGTTACATTCAAGATAGTGTAGCATTAGTTTATTTCCTCAAAAAATTTTCTTCAATATTAAAAAATTTTAAAAAGCATAAGTATTATAAAATTTTTTATTGTTTAGGTTTTAACAAAGGTCAGTGAGCCCCTACTTGTCTACAGGCGTGTTAGCGCCTTTTCGACCAAATAAAGTAAAAAGCAACAACTTTTCTGGTTTAATAAAAAAACTAAACCAAACTTATTGAAAAAATGCTTTATTTTTATTGACCATCTTTCTTCTAATTTAGATTCTTTTTATTCACCTTTCAACAGTGAAAAAAAATATGTTAAAAGAAATTAAAACATAGAATCATCACTTTTACCCTTTTTTGTTTTTAAAAATCAACATTTAAATTGCTTTTGGGTAAACTTCGAATACCGCATTTATGAGCATTTAGATTAATCATCCAGTATCATTTATTATTCGATAAACTTGCAATTTTTAATTGATAAATAAAAAGGTATTAGATTATAACTCGCTTTTAACTTTCAGCTATTGTTTCGTTCGCGATATTACATTAAACTAGAAACCGGCAGTAGCGTAGCCGCTGGAAATTGTACCCGCGAGAGGTTTTGGGTGTGCCCACGAGAGGATGTGGGTTTATCCACACGAAGTTTTATATTAACAAATAATATTGAAAAATCGCTTACGCTTAAAAGCTTTTTTTTCTACTATGTATTTTCAATAGTAATAGGTATGTAAAGTTAAGGAACAAATTTCATGTCAAACTTATATCAGAATCAAATAGTTTTAAGCATAAAATCTGATTTCAATTTATTTAGTATAAGTTGTATCCATCTGTGTTTTTACTGTGGTCATGAGCCAGTTTTCAGCAAAATAAGGTTTGCCCTCTACAAAAAACAATTTCCATATTGACAAAAATAAAAGAAATAAAGATTCGAAAAATATCATTTATAATTTTATCTGTATATTTGCTTCAATATAATAATAAAAAATACAAATATTTATAAAAAGTTTTTTCTTGGCAAGCGTTATTATATTAGTAAATTGCTAAATTATTAAAACATATTTGATAATGAAATAATCAAGATTAAAACATCTTCTTACTATTTATCAACACAAATAATAATTTTTATGAATTTTTGTCAACTTAAAATTTCCTATTTAATTATTAAAAAATTAATTTTAAGCAAATTAAAAAAATATAACATTAAATTTAGTCCAATCCTCTCAGGAGAGTTTGCGATTTCTATTTTATGAAACGAAAAGGTAGCGATCAAGTCAATTTACACCCCCCAGATATTTGCATAAAGTCGTTTTGATAACCCAAAAAAATTTACAATAAATAAACTATTTTATCATAAAATAATATTTATAGCAGAGTAATATTACCAATTATGGCCGTTTTATTGCAGTTTTTCTTTGATATAAAAAACGTCTTCACAATAAATAATCATATTCTAGATGCTAGAGGACTATGAAATTGAATAAAAAAAATATGTATCGGTTTGCATCAATTTCATTTACTACCTTATAGGAGAGTATATGTACTTGATCCAAAGCGCCAACTCGCCTACAGGCGAATTAGCGTTCAACCATTTTATTCAATATTAAAATATTTTTGAAAGCCTACTGTATCATAAAATTTTTATGGTTTAGGTTTTATAGATAAAAGTAATGCATTATCAAAAAAATAATTTATTAGACCATTAAATATTCATTATTTTGTATTTAATGGAAATCAAATAATTTATTAACTCATTATTATTTATATTTTTATTGCTCGCCTAAAGATTATTTTAATGGACTTTATAATTATCAAATAATTCAGAATATAAATTTTTAATTTATAGATCGTATCGTACTTTAAACTTAATTAAGAAACATTAAGATAAATTAAAAATGATATTTTTAATAACTCTCACTGTCATTAAGAAGTAAATTTAATATTAAATTTTTCAGTTAAAAATTATTCAAGATTTTTTTTTAAAAAGAATCATAAAAATTAAACCGATCCGCAAAAAGGGTAAATTGGTAAACTATAAAATAAAAATATTCTACACGCCCCATGTTATTTTCCGTTTCCAAAGCAATTCAATCAATCCTGATATTATCGATTTTTCTTTTAAAAATATATTCTGCAGAAGGTGGTTATTCGTCATCAAGTGATCCAGACCAATCAATATCAATTGAAGAAGAGGTCTATGATAGAGCATGCAAATTATTCGCTTTAAAACTCAGAACATTGGGTTTTTATAAACCTAACGTGACCAAAGAATCTTTCAATTTTTCTAAATTAAAAGAACACTTATCAAACGTTGTTATTTGTTTTCATCCTAATTTAATCTGCACCATCACCAAAAAGGACGAAAATAGTCAATTTAAAGATAAAAATAATCCCAAAGAAGATTTTTTAAGTATTTATTTTGAGGGAGAATACCCAATGGAAATTAAATTAAATTCTTTAAATACTCGACGATTTTTCACCAAGCGCATCAATCTAGAAACACTTGGTGATTACAATTCTGGACTAAAAAAAGTCAGTCTAATATTTGCTAATGAAAAATTATCCTCGTCTAAGCAAAAAAAAGAGCCAGTCGTATTTACCAATTTAAAGATTTTATTTAGATCCCAAGATTTTAAGTCTTCATGCAAAAGATCAGTATCTGACTTTAAAGTTCTTACTGAGCATTACATTCCCATTTTTAATGATTTATTAGCTTCTTTGACTCCAGATAATAAATCTACAGAAAATTCATCTAATCAATTTAAAGAAGAATCAGATAAAAAATTTAAAAAAGATTCGTCCTCTCAAAGCAATTATCCTAATTATGCAAGTTTAAATAATAAAGAGCATAAGTCAGAGTCGAGAGATGAACAAGCAGCAGGTTCGTCGAGTAAAGAAAGGAAAGAGTCCTTTTCTTCAGATATCTCAGTTTTCCCACCTGAAAGTTTCGAATACGATACATTATCTGATATTTCAGAGTTGTCAGTGACATCACCCTCACGTCGTTATCGTAGAGCTAGAAATAATAGAGAGCGTGATACCCAATAAAAACTAAATGGAAGATTCTGATGGCACCTTTTTATACTCATTATTTCAATTCTGATAAATATTTAGAAGATACATGATCTTATAAAAAATTCGAATTTGATCAAAAACAAACAGATATTTTTAAAAGTAACAATAAAAACACTCAATGAAAATCACTAACCAATAAAAATCTTATTAATATAAACCTAATGATAATAGAAACAATGTTTTTTTTAAAGAAATAAAAAACCACAAGAATTTTTCTACACAAAATTATTTTTTTACAGCTTAAAAGGAAAATAGATTCTTCAAAAAGTATGATTAATTTAAATTTGTTGATATTTTTAATTTAATTTAAACAATCCAATTAATAAAATCTTTAGTTTTGAATGATCCCCTCAATTGAAATTCAATGTTTAAGCTGATAAGATTTTCACCAATTAACCATAAAGTCTCTAAGACACTCAACTGAAAGAAATCGATGCTAAAACAAATTTAAAAACAAAAGTAAAATCAAAATTTCTACATAAATAGAAAATTAGTCTTAAAAATATCAATACAAAAAATATTTATTTGAAATTGGATTCTATTTATTTATCAACTAGAAAATATATAATTCTAGGTGCCAATCAGAAGACTTCATTTAGTTTTTAATTAAAAATTATTAATTAAAAATCATTTATTAAAAATCATTTATTAAAAATTATTTATAATGTTTAAAACAATTTATTAAGGCAATTTAAAAATCAATAATTTAGAAAAATTTCTTTTTATTATTTAATAACCTTTATAATTTTTTTCTATTTTAAATTATGTATTTTATTATTAAAAAAATAACCGAAATTCGTTTTTGTTAAAAGTAATAATATTTATTTATTTGAGCGAAATAAAACATCATGGTTAAGGACCAGATAGATCAATGGTTAAAACACTTGAACCCCCTAATGAAAGATCAAAATGAAAATAAAAGGACAAAAAAATAAAAACAATCAAAAATGCCTCTCATACCTCAGAGGACACATCTGTAAATATGGTTGAGAAGAAGAATTTGTCTGAGAAGAGGATCATAAGGCGCGAGGAGCAGCATGAGGAGCCGAACTTCAGAGTGCCGAGGATTAACAAACCTCCCTTTCCAAGTGTTACACGCGCATCGTGTCTGGCCGTTCAGGAGCGTGGTAAGATTCCTGTTGGCCCTAGCAATTCTACTGAAACTTGTAATCCTCTGGAAATGATATTGGATGGGACCAACGGAACAGACATGGAATTGATCATGTACCTGGTGTGGAGAGCTCGAAATCCTCTAATATCGGTCAGGGGAGTAGGATATCTGTAAAAAATTCGTTTGGACGATGCTACACAGGCTGCAAAGGCCAGCATCGTAGACGAAAATCCACTGAGCGCGTAAAATTCAGAGTTGAGGTCACTGATGTTGATTTCGAGTCAAGAATCGCTGTAGAATGCGCGTGAAAAAGGACCTAAATATCCGGTAATTGCATCTGTATTGTCATGTAACTGGTGCAAGTCCGAAACTTCCTTGGCGCATGCGGCAGGGAAGAAAAGGTGATGCTAAACAAGGCAAAACCTAGGATCGAAGGTTTGCACCAGGGAAAGTGTCACAAAATCTCAGTCATACCTAAAATAACTAAGACCAGTGACTGGAGAGACGAGCTGAAGAGTCATTAATCTTCAAACAAGCGATCTCAACTAACTTGAAATGATTTGTTGAGTGCTAAAGTTGCTGGTGTGAGTTATCGACGAAAAAAACCGCCAAAACCGTTACCAGCAGATATAATACAAGGCTTTATTCCTCTGTAAATAAGGCTGACAAGCAGAAAGCTGTCGCTGTCACTATCAAAGGCACGAATAATAACCTTAAGGTGCCAATAAGCAATGTCAGGATGGTTTCCCAAAAAGGAAACTAGAAGATAAAAATATCTGTGGAGCTTTTAATATCAAAATGCATAGAAGTATCGGCCGGAGTAACACATTTCGAGGTTATACGGTCAAGCTTGTATACTTTGGGGGCCTAAAAGCAAACTACTTGTTCATCTCTGAGCATTTCTCAAGGCTGGAGGAATTAACTTGTCAAAAGTTATGCACGTAGGTTTCCTGGAAGGAAACTACGTAAAAATACTTGCCAATAATACTGTCTTAGGGTCGATTCGGGATTTTCCGGGCTCTTTCGACGGAGTTTTCTTAATCTTTGAGACATCATATGAGGAATCCAATGATGAGATAAGAATCGCACATGTGAAGGCCCTTATGAATAGGCTCTCTTCGGCGATCACTTATCACTTCGCACCATCTATGTTCAAATGGTTCGGAAAAATACTTGGAAGGGTATATGCTTCCAAGACCGAGACTTTTTATCATGACCTGTTCTATGATGCATGTTATGAAGTAGCTCGATCTAATGTCATTGTTGGTTTCAGAGCTCTATAATGAACCCATCCTCTGGCTAAAGTACCTATGCTATCCCGCCGTACAAGAAATAACATAGGAACATTCCAAAAGATGGGGAAAAGGTAGTCAAACTTGGCCTTTAGAAACTATCCAGTTTATTCACAAAGTCGGTACGTTGTTTGTTATATGGTATACCTTTCGTCTTCCTAAGCGTTCGAAGAGTGAGGCAAAGAAACAATGACAAACGTTTCGACTTATATGTTGACTTTACGAGTTACGTGAGTAATAAAGAAACAACGATCAGGACGATTGACAAATCGGGTGGTCATGTCAAGCTCTTTACTAAGTAGCGTGAGAACTCTGGGTAAACACCTTATCATTTTATAGGTGAAATTTAAGACAGACTCAAAACGTTGACGCTTAATATAAACGGGGCATTTAGTAAAAAAGAAGACATCTGTCCACTAATTGACATAAGAAAGCCGGTTATCGTGTGTCTGCAGGAAAATCTTATCTACAAATGCAAGAAGTTCTTCTTACCAGGCTATGCGACGATCAATGCCGGAAAGTCAAGCAGTGAAGGATCGCGAGGTCTAGCTACGGCGATCAAGAATGGGAGCGGATTGATGCTTAGCGAGTACAAACCTGAAACAATTTCTTAGCAGGAGTTTTTTGAAGGCCTTGATCATGATAAAAAACCATTTACACTTCTGGTGTTAAACGTTTATATCCCCAATACAGGCGAGATGAGGAAAGCGGCGCTTAGAAGGGTATAATGTTTTCTACACAAATAAAACATAAGTCGAAGTTTTACGATGTAGTTCTGGTTGGAGATATGAACGGAAACCCTGACAGGTTAACAAGAATCTTCTTCGTAAGAACTTATATCTAAATGTGGACTTTCTTGATTTTAGTTCTCCAAATCGACGTAGCAACTCGAGACGAATGGGAAGATGTATAGACTTCTTTGCATCTATGGGGAGAAGTATTATTCTATACAAACAGTTTTTACGCAGTTGGAATATCTCTGACACTACCCAGTGATACTACATTAAATTTGTCTTTGTTGAGACCCGTCAAAAAGTTTTTTATCTTTGATAGAAAGAAGGTCCAAGATGTAAAAGTAGTTGGTGCCATCGCTTCCTCAGAGAAATGGGATATAATTTCTGGTTATTCTAATTCTATAGAGGAATTCCACAGTACCTTTCAGGAGCAAATGAAGGAACTCTCTTCTGAACACCTGATTCTGCGACAGAAAAGAGAAAAGCGAATATCTCTATATAGTCAAGATACCAGAAAGGCTATACTCAAACGAAAGTATTACTTCGCCTTGTACGACAGTGAAGATTTCAATGCGTCAACTTATGCTGAATTATCGAATACTGCGAACTCCATGAAAATTTTAGATCGTAAGAAACGAGAATAGGGTTATATAAGTGTTGGGATAGAGTATTATGAAAAATCAAGGACGTGAACTGTGGTATTAGATTCGTTCACATACGCATAGAAATCGCGCCATTTTTGAACAGAATACTTTTAACAAGATAGTAGAGAAAAATTTTAAACGAGAAGAGTATGGTGAAACATTGAAGGAGCATTTCCGAGAGCTCATCGTTTACCAATTGGAACATAGTAAGAATGAATATTTTTATGGAGAACTTCAGATGGACAATCATAATATTGATGGCTGTAATAAAAGTCTAAACTGAAAAGAAGTACTCGTTGTCTTAAAAAGTACTGAACGAGGAAAGGCACCAGGGATAGATGGGATTCCTGTAGACTTCTTGAAAACAATTCAAGAAGACATCAGATGTATAAGCCATTATCACGATGCATCTACCATCTACTTACCTCTGTGTTTGAGAGAGGTGAAATTCCTTAGACATGGGACACCTCGGTGATAGTTACAGTTCTTAAGAAAGGGGACTTTATCCGATGTGATAACTATCAAGGGATATCTCTGATCAATACCACATGTAAACTTATTAGTAATGAGGTTGCCAATAGAGTCTCTGAATATGTGAGGAGAAGGGTTACGACCCACTAGTTCCAAATTCCACTAGTTCCAAATTATTATAAGATATTGTTTAATACACTTTAAATAAGTAAAATAAATATTAATAAATTAATAGCAAAAAGTCTGAATTGAAATTTTTGTTTAAAAAACTTACAGTTCGTTTTTGTTAACATGTTTAAATAAAGGCTACAGTAGGCTTATTTCATTCTTCTTAAGATTTCTATCACGATTGAATTATTTATTTTTTCGATGTAATATAAGACTTATAAATTCAGAGATAGAAACCTTATAAAAAATTGAGTTAATCTCAAATTCCTCTTTACTATGTTACAAAAAAGAATTCTAATTTTTTTAAAAAATAATTTCAATTCATACTTTTTACTTATAACTTATTAATATTGATTAACTTATTTAAAGTGTATTAACGATATCTTATAATATTTTTGAACTAGTGGAATTTGGAACTAGGTGGATTTGGAACTAGTGGCTATACACGGGTGGAGAAGAAGATTCTCATAAACGCAGCTGCTGGGTTTAGACGTTTAGAAGAATCTCTATGCGAAGCGACGTGTTTTTATTAAATTCTAAAGAGGAGACAACTTAATGGGAAAACTACTTTTGTTGCTTTACTTTTTTTCTTGAAACATATGACATAATACCACATGTAGGATTTCTTTTCAAATTGAAGCGTCTGGTTTCCATGGGAAATTATATCGTTAAATATAAGCGCTCTACATAGACCCAAAGTCTACCGTAAGAGTATTGGGATCTATATGTGAGTCATTTCTGTACGAATTTGGAGTTATTCAGGGATGTTCAATTATTCCTATGCTTTTCAAACTGTACATCAATGTCTTATTTTTTGATTTGTGTGGTATTTACATTAGAGACGAAAGTATTCCGGCGCTTTTAATTGCTGATGATGCAGTTTTACTTGCGTATTCGGCAGATAAATTGCAACAATATCAGGCTAGAGCGGATGACTGGTGTTTCCATTAATATATGCGACAAACATGAGAAGTGTGGAAATCTTATCGTGAACGACGGTAAATATACCCTTAACTTATCTGGCTCCATGCAGCAGAGAGTTGATGTTGATATTTATTAAGAATTTGGGATCGATAATAAATGAAACATCTCGACATCATAACTGATTAGAAAGGAAAGTCCCGCAAGGCTAATTTATCAAAGCAGCCATTCCTAAGGAAAAAATATGTTCCACAGCCAATAAAGTCACTGTTTGTCAAGGTTTTTCTTTTGCAATAGCAACATACGGATCTGAGCTCTACGGAATTTCTGACCTCTGAGTCAGACCTTTACAGAAAGTTGTCGATAATGCTATTAAAGATACATTATCGGCACCAAACAATTTCTGTAGAGCCGTAGTCTACGAATAATTGAATCTTCACCAGTGTCTATTCGAGCAGCAGTGGCACGAATTAGAGCTTACGCAAAACGGAGTCAGTCTAAACGTACATGGCGAATTTATTGTCAACAGAGTTTAAAGACTGAAAAACCACTTGGATGACTTGGACAGAAAGTTGGTTCCACAGGTATATTAAAAAACGTATCTTTTATATCTGACGTAAGCTTGGGTATAGCCGAAGCACGTGTGCATATACATCAACGCCGTACAAACACCACTCGAAGTAAAATTCTAAATTTACGGAAAGCTTGCGAATTTGAACATGGAATATTTCGGTTTGCAAGAATTTACAAGTTGGTTTGTATATAAGGCAGTTTATAGCGAGACAGGAACACCCTGATGAAATTAAGGGTCGAGTTTTTCCAGATGACTAATCAACAAACGTGTTACGGCCGTATTTCAGAGGTATATAAAGAAACCTGCGTATTTTGTGAGAATAACGTCAAAGAGACCCTTCTACATTTCCTCTGTTTTTTAGACGGTTTTATTCAACTAGAGGCACGGCTTATAGGTAAGTAATGGCAGAATCGTCGGTCACCTCTGCATTAATGAGGTCAGAAGATCAACAAATCCCGTGATGACTCGACTCTGATCGATGTGGGATGTTCATTTACCGGTACTGTTACGTTTTTTGATTCCTTCGGCGTCATACCTAACTATGGTCTTTTCGATTAGGATGCAGATCCTGTCAGAAGTGATTTAGTCTCAAAATGAAGACTTCACAGAACTAAAGGTCTGTACCAAGGTTGGCGACAACTCGCCGGGTTTATAGATTGTAATCGTGGACGAAAAAGGTTGTTTTATTGTTGTGCTTAGTTAGTAAATTATAAAATTTTCAAAACTTTTAATGTACATCGGTATATCTTTATTTTATTAGTAAATTACTAGCATAATTTACTGAGATATTTGCCTTTTTTAACTGATTTAATATTATGTTTTTTTTTCGGACTAGTTATAATCGAAGTTAATCCACTACCTGAATATCTTTTATTGACCCATAAGTTGTGTTATTATTTGTGCAAGACTAGAAATGATGGTACGCAACTAAAATAACTCGATGTAAAGAAAAAAAAACTAAATATCAACAAAAACACTGATATTATGATGCTTATTGAAATATTGTAACGTGTTTATTTTATCGAATGAAGCATAAGGTCACAATTAATTACTCGCTACCGCATGTTAGACACTACAGGTATAAAAAACACATAAAAAAGTCTATAACCAGAAAAAAGAGCCTAAACGTAAAAAAACAGTATTTTTTTGATTTTTTTATTTTGAGTCTAAACAATTTTTTATTTTTTTTGAATAAAGGCTGTAAAACCCCCAACTTTTTGTGTGCTGTTTTACAGCTTAAAGAAATATAAAATAAAAAATATTCATGAGAAAAATTTGTTGTTTGTTAGGTAAAAAACACTAAATTTATTTATCACAAAAAAAACTTCCATAAAATTTTTTAAAGGAGTATAGGTTGATCGATTTAGAATAATATGAAATATAAAAGCCGAGAAATTTCAATTGCATACTCTTCTTATTCAAACAATTTGCTATAAATATACAGCAAAAAATGGCATTTATTAAAGCCATTTATGTTTATCAATTTTCTATCTACTCCTAAAATACCTTTTAACTCTTATTTTCTTGCAATCTATAAAATACTTTTCAGAGATTATGAGAAGGAATACTAATTGATGTGGTATTTCTAAAAAGAGTTTCCAAAAAATAAGAGACAACTGTAATTATTTTTTTTCAATTATGGAAGCATATAGGAATAAGCTATTGGACAAGCAATTTCTCGCTCAAATTGGTGAAAGGTTATTTATAAATAAACATTTATATATTCGCCATCAAATTGTATGAAAATATACCGATTTGTACATGTTTAAATAAAATAATTAAGAATCAAGTGGTGAACCGATGTTAAAATCGTAAAAAAACAACAAGATATCTACAATGACAAATTTTTATCCGATCCTGTTAGAATATGATCTTTTCTAATAACTGATCTATATTCTTCTTATCCTAAAGCGGTTAAAAATTTAACGTGCAAATTAAAATAGTTCGGGTAGCGCTTTTAGGTCGTTTTTGAGATTTTAGGTTTTTTTTAAAAAAATATTTTTACCCTTACATGGTTATAATTTCAAAATACAATATAGTTAATGAAGAGAAAATAATATCGAAGAAGAAATTTTGTCATTAAAAATAACATAGAGTTATCTTTACACAATATTCTTTATATACATTTCCGCAAATGAGTTTCCTGCCTCGACGATGGCTGATATTTACCAGTATTTATTGTGAGGGATGTAGTAAAAGACAAAAGGAGGCCCAAATATCTTTATAAAATAAAACAGAACAAGAAAACATAAGATTTAAAATCATAAAACGAAATCAATCGCATGACGGTGTTTATTGGACATGTAGAAGAATATGCAATTTTTCAATAAGTTTACACAATAATACAATATTCTAAGGTTGTAATCTTAATATGACAAAATTTTTCAAATAATGTACAAGTATATCAAAGGAATGAGTTTCATAGATATTGCTTATGAATTAACTCTTGATAGGCATACGGTAAGTAGTTATTCAGATCTTGTAAGAAAGATAATGGCTTCTGTAAAAAACGTCCAAATAACACATTAGGGACAAAAACATTTGGCAGTTTTTTTAAAAAAATACCCCTACTATGAGCAAAGAAATATAAAAAATTACATAATACAAATCAAAACACAAAAAAACAAACAAAAAATAAATTTTAAAAATCAAATATTTACCATTAAAATAAGGGAAAATTAAATATAAAATGGAAGTGTAAAATCGAAAACAATTCAATACACATATCGTCACGGATATGGGATATAATGTTATATCTGAAGATAAAAATTTTCACACTTGTTTAGAGTTGACAGAAGCAGATATAAAGAAAGAAATAAAAATAGATAAAATGCAAATTATGGCTTCAGAATCACACTTTAATACATATTAAATCATATCCGAAGCTATTAAAGAACTTGATCTTCAGAAATCTCACATCTTTCTAAAAAACAAAGTACAAAAAATTTTTTAAAAGAAGAAGATACAACCATTTTTTATCATTATGAAATGACATCTGATATCTTAGAGGAATTAAAAAATACAATTTCGGGCGAAAAATTCTTGCAATATGATTCGGGTTTAGATGATGATAAACGAATACTAATATTTTTTTACCAAAGTAAAATTAATTATTTGACTAATTCTGATACGTGGTTAGGTGATGGAACATTTAAGATGGGAACGAGGGAATTTAATCAAATTTATATAATTTATTAAAAAATATATAGCAATTTTTTTTCAAATTATTTATGGCTTTTTACATAAAAAACCGATAAAACTTATTGCATTTTTTCAAAAAGAAACAAGAGTTGATAAAAACAGGAAATACTTAACGACCTTTATTGTCAATTTAGAACAGGCGCCAATAAATGCAATTAAATCTACATTCGTTTCAACAGATGTATACATTTGCTTATTTCATTTAAGTCATGTATTTGGAGGGTAATACAAAAAGAAAATTGCTTTTAATGTATAAAAATGACAAAAAATTCAGATTCTTTATGAAAATGATAGTCGCTACATGTTTTATACCGAAAAATGATAATATTAAATCTTTTCACGAATTAAAAAATAAATTTATTAATGAAATTAATGATCCATTGCCCGGAATAAGAATATTTGATTATTTCGAACGAAATTTTCTTTTTATACCAGAGAGAAGAATTATGATAAATTGTTATCATAGAATTTTTGATAAAATACCTTTGACAACAAATTTATGAGAAAGATACAACAGAGCCTTTTATAGCTTATTAAAAAAAGAAAATCGCATTTATAAAGCTGATAATTCTTATGAGAACACAGGAACATGTTCAACAAAAAGGAATAGCAGATATATTAAAAAATTTTGGTTCTAAAACTCAAAAATTTAATGATAAAATAGAAAAAGTGACTAATATCTACCGAAAATATTGCGAAAAGATTGTCTGAGTTTTTTAAGTTTAATTGCAATGACCTATTATATTAAATTAAATAAAATTTTATTTTATTGAATGTTTTTTCTGTTTCACATTTTTAAAGGAATTGCAATTTTCTGTTAATTAAAAATTTTTATTTAATTTTAAATTTTTTATATAAATTTTAAAATTAATTTATTCTTAACATTGGGAATAATGATATTTTTTTAAAAAAATCTACTCTTTTTTGTCCCATTTGTACCGTTTTTACCAAAATAAACCTCTGGCCCATTTTGGTTCAAACGGTTTCATAGAGATTGCTTATAAATTAATTCTTGATAGGCATACTGTAAGTAGTTATTCAGATCTTGTGAAGAGATAATTTGCGATCATGTAATAGAAACCAGTGAACGAATGGGGGAATACGAATAAAATAATCGTTGAAAATAGTAGAAATTGATGTGGGATTTTTTTTAAAAGAAAATACAACAGTAGAAAAGGCAGCCCGAAAACTCACCTTCGGTGAGTTTTCGGTTATTAAAAGGTGAAAATCCGAAAAAATAACGAGGGGTTATTAATAAATTGAATAATTAAATAAAATTTTTGAAATTTAAAAATTAAAATAAATAATCAATCATGATAATTTTATTTTAATTTCATTTTCCATATATTCAAAAAATTCAAAATCAATATAATTTTCATAGTTTTCGATAAGTGTAATAAGAGTTTTTTCTTGGCTGTTTATTCTTAATTTTTCCAGAAAATAAATTTTGAATTGTTAATTTATTCTTTTTATCTTGGGTT
>SDVU01000251.1:0-16590 GCA_016256075.1 Dictyocoela muelleri | reverse complement strand
CACTGGAACAACTGTATATTAATACTATATTTCTATAGTTTTTGACCGCTTAATGTCATTCCCTCATTATTTATTAATGAGTGACGTCAGCGGGATTCGAACCACGATACTTAAATTTTACATTCAAGAGTGTTAACCACTGAGCTATCCGGTATTTTACTCAATATAAATTAAATTAAATTATCGAGCAAGTAAAAAACGTTGCAGATGTATACGAAAGCTACAAGAAAATAAATTCGAAAGACGAGGCTTCATTTACAGATATGTCGTTGAAAAGAGTATCCGAATTGACAATATACAGCTGTTTTAAATATTTTATAAAATGTGAAAGAATGTTCCGGGAATAAAAATTAAAAATTTTAACGAATTTAAGACGGAACCTCTATTTTTGATCCGATAAACCAAGATGTGTTTTTAAATATTGAGTGACAGAAAACGACGAATTATTATTTGAGCAATTCCAAAATGATTCGAAAGAGTTAATTAAAAATAAAATAAACGATATTAGTGATGAAAATATTAATTATGAAAATAAAAACGAAAAAAAATAATATTAGTAATATTTCGACGAAAATTTTAAAAATTCATTTTAAACAGTTATTTATTTTTTACAAAATAATATTGAAAACGAACATTATTTTAAGATTTTGAGTGAGTTTACAGAATATAATTATAATAAAAGGCGAGTTAAAACTTGTAAAATAACAGACTATTTATTCAAAAAATAAACATATTTTTTATTCTGTTTTTATTTTTGTTTTTAGAGAGTATTCTACCATTTGCCATTTTCTACCATTTGCCAAAATTTT
Organism: Dictyocoela muelleri; assembly: GCA_016256075.1. NCBI lineage: Eukaryota > Fungi > Microsporidia > Dictyocoela > Dictyocoela muelleri. The sequence goes on along the minus strand of SDVU01000251.1, from coordinate 15,781 downwards.
TGAAGGACGAAAAATGGCAAATTTGAGAGAAATTACTGTATTTAGAGATTTTCAAAAAATGGTTAGGTTATAAAATATAGAAAAGAAATTAATTTAGGCTGTGTATTAAAATGCTACTTAAAAATTCCTTTGTTCTGAAACAAGATGTAGACACAATGTTTGAAAAATTCTATTTAAATTATTTAGAAAAAATTAATGATCAGAAAGAAAAAGCAATAAATTATTTATTTCATAAAAAATTTATAAAAACATATCGAAATTTATTATGTGATTGGAGTTTTTTTGAAAGATTATCGAATGAGATCACCTTTACAACAAATTTTTGTCAAGGATACAATAGATCCTTTAATGCGTTTTAAAAGGAAAATCATCCATCCCTCGTGAAATTTATCATGATTTTACGAACGCAGATCATATTCATGAAAAAGATATAAAAGATATATTAACAAATGAAAAAAATAAAAATTATTCAAGTAAATTTAAACAAAAAATTGATTCATAAAAAAGGTTATATCGAAAAACAATGATTAAATTGACATTTTATTTTTAAAAGCTGTAGCCATGGCCTATTATTTAGCATTTAATTAATATTTTTTAGCAAACAATTTTTAGGAATTACTTCTTATTTTTAAAAAAATTGTCAAAAGCGATAGGACATCTAGGCGGTAGCGATTATAGCCATGGCGATTCCGGCCATGTGATTGCAAGCAGAACTATTCCAGGCTTGAGAGGGAACCTCTAGAGTCTATGAACCCGATCCCGAAAAACTACTTTGTCGTTTTTCAAGAAAAATGACAAAATTTTTATCCCGAAAAACGACAAACCCCAATATGAATTTTGAAATATTAAAATCGCAAAAAGGAAAAAGAAAATTAATATATAAAGGTTATATTTATAATGAACAGAAAAAACTAGCTAATTATGTTTATTGGAGATGTGTTAGACGTGAATGTGGTGGTAGGATTCATACAGATATTAAGGTTAGTGCTATTTTGAAAACTGAATTACACTGGCATGAAGTTAAAAAAGATAAAATTGTCAAATTAAAAGCCAATAATTCACTTAAAATGTCTATTGATAAGAACCAAAAAATCTTTGATGACGCTTTTCTAGAATTCACGCAAGATGTTACCCCTGAATATCTAAAATTTCTTGGAACGAGAAATAATTTTAGAGACTATTTTATTAAAAGAACAAATGAAACATTTAAAAATGTCCAATCAGACAAAATGGAAATATTAGAAACCTTCAAATATACATTTGATCAAAATCTTTTCTTACAATTTGATAACAAAGATTATGATAATCGAATAATTATATTTTTTGATGATGAAAATTAAGAAATACTCTGAAAATCACAAATATGGTTATGTGATGGAACATTTTTTAGATCGCCTTAAGATTTCGAACAATTATTTATTTTACATGCTCTATACTTCAATAAAGTTTTACTGATAGCATACGTTTTTATGAAAAGAAAAAGCGAAAATGCTTATAACACTGCGTTTTCATTTATAAAATCAAGAGTGGGAGAAGACTCCAAATATATAAACATAGAATTTGAACAGCAATATTTTCATCATTGACAAAAAATTTTCCTAATAGTTCTATAAATAGATGTGCATTCCATTTAAGTCAGATTTTTATACGTTTTGTGAAAAAAGCATACAATCTATTATAAGCAGGATTCTGATTTTCGATAATTTATCAAATAAATTTACTTTTTAGCATTTATTCCGCCAATTAATGTCCCAAATGAATTCGAAAAGTTTTTACATTTAAAGAAAAATGAAGATTGTTATAACAAATTTATAAATTTTTTTAGAAAGAATTATCTAAATAATTTACAAAAAAATCGAAAAGTGCATTTTTGGACAACATATGATAGAATTTTATTAGGTTTTCCTTTTACTACTAATAGTTGTGAAGCCTACCATAGGCATCTAAATACAAAAATAACCAAGAAAAATCAACATTTAAGTAAAATTATTGATATATTGAAAAAAGAGGCTATGAAAACAAAATTATTAGTGAATAATATTAAAAATGGTAAAATAAGAATAAGAACTAAAAATACGCAGTTAAATACAGTGCTTTTAAATTATTTTCACTATCATAACTATGAATTCTATGAAACTCTGGAGCAAATATTGAGCATTAACTTTATAAATCTTTAGTAAACTGAAACAATTTTTTTTAATAATTTAAATATTTTTAAATTTTTTAAGAAAAAATTTTTATAAATAATAGATTTAAAATAAAAAATTTTTTGTCGTTTTTCCGGATAAAAAATTTTGTCATTTTTCCCGAAAAACGACAAAGTCGTTTTTCGGGAATGCCTTTTAGCAAACAATTTTAGGAATTACTTCTTCTTTTTAAAAAATTGTCAAAAGCGGTAAGACATCTAGGCGGTAGCGATTATAGCCATGGCGATTCCGGCCATGAGATTCCAAGCAGAGCTATTCCAGGCTTTAGAGGAAACCTCTAGTGCCTATGAAACTACTATAAGTCGCATTAACTGCTAAATATATGGTTATTTATGCACATTTTTTTTTCATGTGGTTAAAAAATTATAAATTTTTTAACCACATGAAAATCATTTTATCGAATAGAGAGAGCTGAAATTATCGGAAGGTATATTAAAGGCACCATTGCTTCCTGAGCAGTGTCATCAAATGTAATAAAAGTATTTAAACAAAAGGCCCACAAGTTCAATTATTGTTCCACTTCATACACACTAAAGTTTATTCTAGGTCCAGCTAGACACTTTCGCTTTTTTACATTGAAGAGGCAGACTTTAAAAAAGATTTCATAAATCTTCAACATTTTAAAAAGACATGCTAGCCGAGATAAACTATATTCGTCTCTCAAGTCTATGGCATTACAAGATATGAGATATTGATTATAACTCGGGCATGTTAGATATGTCAATCTCATAGATCAATAGTTATGTGACTGGTTATACGACCTATAGTGGCGTATAATTCGCGAGAACGTTACATTGCTGATCTTGTAGATTTCAGGTACTAGGTGACATAAATGAAGGCATTAAATGGATATTGGTTGTGGTGGACTCTTTTTCAAGGCTTTCCAATTTAATGAAAAAGTCATTTTGACGGAAAAATGACAAAATATTTTTCCCGATAAAATGACAAAATCATTTTTTAAGCAAAAATAAGTAAATCTAATTTTGTCAAAATTAGAGCACAAAATGTCATCCAAAAATAATTCATTATTATATATATTACATGTTGACAATATCCATAGCTGAAACCCGTAGATTTGTCTCATACTGTGCTCTGTGACCTTTTGTTCCTGTTGTTCTAATAATACTCACTACCTAAGCTGAAAAGAAGCAAAGCTGTATACGCTATTTTCGTTTTATCTATGACTCAGCAGTATATAGGTGATTAGTTTTTTTCATAGATTTTATTTTTTTTCTAACTTTTTGCCGAGATGCGTCGTTGCACTCATACTCACACCTAAGAGAACCTCTTCTGCTTTTGTGTCATATTAGACCAAGTCTTAATCAGCTATACCACGCGGCAACAACTGTATATTATACTATAATTATATGGTTACGACCGCTTAATGTCATTACCTCATTATTTATTAAAGAGTGGCGTCAGCGGGATTATAACCATGATACTTAGGCTATTTCTCGTTTCGACACTTTGTGCCGAAACGGAGCTTTTTTGATCGTTTTTCCACAAAAAATAACAAATAATAATAAAAAATTTAATATGAAATAATTAATAAAAACATTACCAAAATTTATTTATTAAAATTATTTTAAATTTATAATCAATCCTATGGCTTTCAAAAAATCGAGATCATAATATTCACAATATTTCAATACAATATGTTTTTCATTAGAATGGGAATTGACTTTGTGATTATTGTTTTCATAACATAGATTAATTAAAAGTTTACTAATTTTATTCTCAACCATCGCATGTTATCTTTTTCATATCATTCCTGTTTCATATATACTAGGGTTTTGCTGATAAATACTAGCATTTATAGAGGGATCCCATCATTCCAAAACATTGTTAGTTTTTCTTAAATCATTAATAACTCTTTTGTGAAAATACCAAAATTGTGGTGAGAATATTGAAAAATCAGAATTCAATTTAAAAATATGTTTTCCATATGATTCTTTAAAATTATCCCAAAATGCTTGAATATTGTGAATTGTTTTATTATTTTTCATATAAAAATCTAGTTTACGAAACTCATCGAAAAGATTTTTCAAAGGAACAAATGACAATGCTATAATCATTCTAAAGGCCTCTCTTGCACGTGAAATATTTTTATATTCAGAAACTAAACCTTATTTTTGAATTGATCTGAATAAAAGTTGGGTAAAATGAAAAAAAACATACATATATACGGGACTTTGAAAATACCTCTTTTTAAGCCATTAGAGCAGCCATTTCAAAATCGATTGTTATATTATGAGAATTTTCATCAGGGTTTTTGATTTCGATTTAAATACATTTAAATATGATGCTTTACTTTTAGTTTTCATAAAAGAATAAACAATACTAACTGTAATACACTTAATTTATGCCATAATTATGTATAATTGAGAAAAAATTTTGGGACATGCCTTAAATGTCCCTTCACAATACCAATTGATCGCATTTTTTAAATGAATAATATGTGATTCGGTTGTAAATATAAGATATCTGTTTTGATAAGTAGCTCCACTATCAAACTGCAAAAATAAATCATTACCGTATGTGTATTTTAATTTTTCAGGTATGTCATCATAAATGAATTGAATTTTATTTTTTTTTAAATTCAGCTACGTTATTATATAATGATTTCATTCCTGGCAATTCTTTTAGTATTAAAGGCGTGGCTATTTTTAATTCTGACAGAATTACATCTTTTGTTTTTTCATTAGTTTGAATTGATCTTTGATAAATATTGTCTCTTATTATAGAAGCTTCTTTTATTATCATATTTTTTCATACAATTTGTATGATTTATAATTTTAACCACTGAATTATTTTTTTCAGTATAAATAAAACCCTTACATTTTCTGTCTGAACATCTTCATTGTTTTATATCAATAATTATTTTATGTAAATGATAAGAACATCCTTTGTATAATAACTTTTTCTTACCTCTTTTTGTTGATATTATTTGTGGTTTATCGTGGTTCATGGTGGGTTGATTTTTTTGTAGCGAAATGATCAAAAAAATCACCGTTTCGCCACACAGTCTAAAACGATGCTCAACGCGATTTTTAAATTTTACATTAAAGAGTGTTAACCACTGTACTTACTGGCTATATCTCCTGTATTATTATTCATATTTATGATTTTTTTGACATTTTAACCGATAAATGACAAAAAATTATCCGTTAAAACGACTTTGACATTTTAACGGATAGGGGTCAATCTCGTAAATAAATGCTTTCGAGACCGGTTATAAGACCTATAGTAGCGTATAATCCGCGAGAATGTTACATTGCTAATCTTGTAGATTTCAGGTACTGAGGTGAAACAAATGAAGGTATTAAATAGATGTTGGTTGTCTTTGACTCCTTTTCAGAGTACATGTGTACTGTACATTTGAGAGATAAGTCGGCCATATTGGTTGTGAACACTATTACGTCTATATTTATGGTAAACAGACCTATGTTCATATTGCATACAGATAAGGGGAGATAGTTATGAAATGGACTTATGTGTGAAATGCTAGTAGACTCTAATATAAGGCATTTCAAAGGAATAACAAGATGTACAGGATACAGAGCCAAATAGAAAGGGCCAATTAAATTATAAAATGAATGATTGGTTAAATGTTGATGACATTAAACACTCCTGGGAAATGGAAATTAGTAAGAGAAGATGCTACCTACTCTTATAACACCATGCGTCATTCTACTACTAGCAAAAACCTCTTTATTTTGTTGTTTAGGATTGCCTATTGTGAAAATTTACAAGGAGACTTGGTTACAGCTTTGAATGCTCACCAAATAGAAAATATGGCTGTGGAAACGTATTATATACTAGTGTAGTGTTACCTTCTGACTCTTTAAACCTAAAAAACTTGATCTTTTTACCTTCAGAGGAATTGGAATAAGAAGTGGGAGAGATTAATCCAGTATCTCAGAAAAATATACTCGGTTGAGAAATGAGGCAAGGTTATCAACACAAACAGCAGCAGACCGAAAGGTTGCTAGAAGCATGTGGAGAAACGACTATTTACGGTTTCAACTTGTATCTAGAGTTCTAATTAGGTCATATGTTGATAACAATGAACAAACTAGCAGAAGGACTTTGTATTATCATCTTAATACAAAGGTAATTTTAGTTGATTCTATCCTACATTTTAAGAAAGTAAAATAGAGAACATAAGATGACGTAGGTGATATAATTGAGAGTATTTATATTATCCGGCTTCTCAGAGTAGTGGAGAATTAAAGTATTTTTCAAATTTTTTTTGTCCTTAATTGATTGTTTTATGAATAAAAAAATTCCTTCCGTTTTTCCCACCAAAAACTATTTAAGATATTTTTAAATACCCTCTCATCAAAGGAGTTGTAATATTTATTTTTTATTCCCCAGTTCAAATTTTTAAAATATTTTTTTTGGAATCTCAACCGCGTGGAATTTCAACCGCCTTCGACAAAGATTAATTTAATTTTTTAATTTTTTGTTATTATTTGAATTTATATATTGAATTTATTAATCTGAATTTATTGATTTAAATTTATTTATTAGAATATCAATATACAAATTTTATTTTTTTAGATTGGTCATATGGGTATTTTAAATAAATAAACGACACTTTTTTATGATTTAAAATGGATTTTTTGTCATTTTACGTGAAAGGCGATGAAACTAACAGTAAAAAGAATAAAATTGTCGTTAAAATATGGTTCATTGCTTTTTTTCCAATGCGATATCACAAGGCTGAACTTCCGTGATTATGTATGGGGTTACATTTTTTATTTTTTGTGTCTTTTTCATAAATTTTCGTCATGTAGACTTTTAAAATTTGAAGTAAATATGATCATTCGATTTTGTGATGAATTTAGTAGTGTGGCACGATGAATTCCGTACCAAATTATCATAAAAGTTTTATTCATGATAATGAATAGGCACCGAGTCTCTAAATGATCCAGAATTAGACACAAAAAGGTAATCATAAAATGATAAGTAAACTGTTTTTGAAATGATCCCGACGTGATATTAGGGGAAATCGGGTCTTTAAGGAATAAACTATATATTTTTTTTTCTATTTTGGAAAAAAACCTTTTAATAAAAATAAATATATTTTCTTCTTATAAAATTAAATTTTCGCCATAATCACGACGATATCTTTTCAAAAAAAATTTTTTATCATTTTTTTGAGTATCTTATTGGTGTATATTAGGGTAAATAAATATAAAAATCAATAGAATACCACCTTTTAAGTTTATTTTTAACAAATTTTGAAGACCTTGAATATTCCATGAGATATCATATCATTGTAGAAATAGTGTTCAGCGTCTTTTATTAGTATTAATATCAAAATTTCATTATGTATTGTCTCGGTCTGACTCATCAGAGTCATGGCCTGATTTAAAAGTATTTTTATAATTCTTTTTATTATTCTTGTATGACATGGGTATGTCATTTACAATTTTATTTATGGATAAAAATGATTAATTAAATTAATCTTTTAATAAATTAAATTGCAAATGGTATCCACATAACAATTATTAAGTATGTTGGCACAGTTGCCTAACATACTCTTCTCCCCCCTCGGAGTATACAACTTATCAGTTAATTATACAAAAGCTGCAAGTCCTTTCTATTTACTGAAAATAAATTTTCTTCTGAGTACGAAATTTTCTAATTACCTTTATATACTTTAGCCACGACATTATAAAGGCCTTCCCAATGCACATCTAATTTATTCTCTCTTAAAGCACAAGGTATTCGTCTCAATACAATTTGTCCAATTTCTAAATCATCCACTTCACGACCACATTCGACTTCATAATTTCTTTTTCTCTTAAACAAACTTCATCATTTAATAAGGTTTGCGGGTATATGAGAGTCCATCAAACATTAGGTCATTCGTTCAAACACAACTATAATTAACAACATTTTATTCTTCTAAATAACCCATATTAGGTTTATATCCGTATAGTAATTCAAAGGGTGAATTTTCAGAACTAGTTCGATGAGAAATTTTTACCCCATAAATCGCGTATGGAAGAAATTCATCCATTCTTTTCATTTGTTTTTACAGTATTTTGATAATTTGCAAATTAATGTTTGATTAAGGCGTTCTACTCAGCCATTAGATTTAAGGTTATATAATGATACATATGATTTTTTTAAATTAAAAATTTTGAAAATATTAGTCATTATCGACTCAGAAAATTTTCTATCTTGATCTAAAATAATATATTCCGGCGGATCGTGCCCTAATATTATATCATAAACTAAAAATTTAGCAGCTGCTTCGGCAGTTTTAATTTTTACTGCTCTTGCCTCTACCCACCTTGTAGACAAATCTACGAAAACTAAAATAAATTTATTGTTATTATACGTTTTCGAAAAAGTCCTATGGTGTCGACTTGAACTTTATTAAATGGAGGTTTTAAATTTATTCTAAAATTTTTGAATATTATTCGATATTTTCTACATTGAATATACGTTAAACAATAAATAATATGACCGCTTACATTGGTAAAATATTTTTCTGGTAATATTCATTGATCAAACAGATATATGTAACTTTTTTGCATTCTTGTCCACAATATTCGTGTGCTTTTCCTATAATTGTTTTCTTATATTATTCTTTATATTATCTTGTTTGAATATCAGATGATTGGAATGCATATCTTGATCGGCATCTGTCAAAATGCTTTTTTGCCTTTAATATAATTTATTTTATAATCGAATTCATGAAGAAACAAATTCTACCATATTAATCTTTATAAAATGTCTTTTTTTTCGACCACCATACTAATGACTGAGGATCTGTTTTTAAATAGAATTTATTTGCAAGATAGTGTCTCCAATTTTTATCGCCGATACAATCGCCAAACATTCCTTTTCAGTAGATGTATAATTGATTTCAGGATGTGTCAATTTTCGACTATAAAAGAAAATAGAGTTATCGATACCATCATATTCTTGCGTAATTACCGCGCCGAGGGCGAAATTTGAAGCGTGGGTATACATTTTAAGTGTGTTATGAGAATGTGGATTTTTTTTTAAAATAAGCGAATTAGAAATGTCTGTCTTTATATTGTTAATACTAAGATATACACTTTCTTCCACAGCATTACTCTTTAATGATATGTATATTGGAAGAATTTTTGGAAAATTTAGAAACAAAGTTCTCAAAATATGTGCGAACCCCAATAAATTGTCGGATATCTTTTATTTGTTTTAGGAATTTTCCAGTTTTCTAATTTTTCTTTCTAATCTAAAGGTATCTGAATTTGGTTGCATAATGTCATATCCCAAAAATTTTACTATCGATTTCATTATGTGACACTTTTCTAGATTTAATTTAAATCCATTTTTTTTATTTTTTCAAAGATTAATTGTAGATGTTTAAAATGTTGTTCGGGTGTAGTTGAAAAAAATAATTATATCATCTAAATATACGATAATAAATTTATATAAGAAATTTTCACAAACCTATTCATTTCTCTTTTAAATGTAAAAGTGTCATTGATGAGACCGAAAAACAAAATGTTCCATTCATAAACACCTTTTTTAGTGAGAAAAGCAGTTTTATGTTTATCAATATTTTTAATTCTTGTTTGATGAAACACGATTTTAGATCCAAAGTAGTGAATATATTTGATTCCCCAATCTCATTTATAGCATCTTCAATTATCTTTATAGGATATTTCTTTTTGATATTTATTTTATTTAATTGGCGATAATCTATGCAGAATCTTATATTACCATCTTTTTTCTTTACCAAAACTACAGGTGAAACATATTTACTACTTGATTCAGAAATTATACCTTTTTTAAAAAATTCATCAACCGTTTAAGAAATAACATATTCACCTTATTTACTTTTACGATAGAGAGGGCATTTTATCGATTTGTGATTATCTATTAATTCTATACAATGTTCGAAATCTAATATATCGACATTTCCATCGCCACTAAATAATTCACTAAAATCACTCAACAAACCAATTGTATTGTCGAATATTTTTTCGTGGTGTTATCGCAGATGTCTAAATTTTCAAGATTTTTAGATTTATCTCATATATTAGCTTCATCATGTGTATTATATTTTACTGTATATGCAAACTTTCTTTCTTTTAATTTCAATTTATTGATTGCATCCGTGCAAAAAATTATTTCTCGTCCTAGATTTTTCACTACTTTAAATTCTAAATTGAAAATATTATTAACGTTTTTTACTTTACATAAAGTATTACCTTCTGTTACGAAGCACCCAACTGCCTGTTCTATCGTAGTAGATTTAACTTTAAAAAATAAGTTCTCTTTTTTCATAACATCTATGGGAATAAAGGATGCATTAGCACCGGTATCAAACAGGGCATCATAAGAATGTTTGCCTTTAACTTTAACTTCATAGTTATTGCTGTCTGATAATTCACTACACACCAGGATCATGGCATTATTCTTATCATCAAAAGATTTATTGGTTTTTCTTAATAATTGGCATTAAATTTATTATATAAATTTTATATTATATTTATTTTTTTTATAGAATTGATTTTTACAATTTTTTGGTTCAATAACGGGTTGTGCCACCTGAAAGAATTGAGGAGAGATAGATAAAGTATATTGAAATGAAAATAAAATAATCTAGTAAAGATGGTTCCTGGGTAGTTTAAAATATAAATAAATATTTCTACAGCAGTTACACTTTTTGCATTTCAAAAAATCCAATTACTGTAGATATATTTATTTATATTTATAAATATCCCAGGAAGCTTCTTTATTAGATTATCTAATTTTTATTTCAATAACTTTATCTATCTCTCCTCAATTCTTACAGGTGGCACAACCGAGTCGCACAGTCATCTCTTAATAAAAAAAATACACCTATGTTCAAGAGAATGAATAGATCAAAGGATCATGAATTATTTTCTTAAATCAATAGTAATAAAAATATAATCGATTTTTTTAAGGTATTGGGTGCCATAACATCACTAAATCATGTCGAATTTGTAAGACCGATATGAATATGATAAATAAAAAAAATCTTCTTTAGGATACATATGTATATGTTGCAGATGTAGAAAAGAAATAGCATTCTATCGAATTACTCACCCGCATTATCAAAAATATATCCATTTGTATTTTTGAAGTTTGCATTCTATTTTTTCAACAAAAATCATTTTACGCTAATTATGTAATGTAAAATACTAGCATAGACGAAATGTACAAAAAAATCATTTCGCTAGTTAGAACAAAATTTCGAATTTTGTTAAATTGAATAAAAGAAAATTAGGTGGGAGTTTAAATGGAGTTCAAATTGATGAAATGTTCCGGGGAAGACATAAATATGAACACAGTAACCCAGGTATCGCTAAATGGATTTTTAGTGTCATTGAATATGAAACCGGGTACTTTTATGGCGAACGGGTAGAGAACAGGGAAAATCGACATTATTACCGAGGATATTTCGAGAAATTTGTGATAAAACCTATGTTATATCAGATCAATAGCCAGCATACAATACAATTCCAAATAAGTTCGGAGATAGTGTCTGCCATAAATATAACTTCATTGATAATTAAAAAAGTGCAGACACACAAATGATTGAAAATTTATGGATGCATTTAAAAAAATTAAACACTACAGCTATGTCATAAGTTTGAAAATATTACGTGATCATTTCATGTTTTTATTTTTTGTGAAATTATAAAAATTAAAAAAAAAATCTCAAATTTGTTAGAGATTATCCTGAATATTAAACATTTTTTTTATTATTTTTATTATTTTTTTATAATTTATTTCTTTTATTAAAAGATGACCGCCGTCCCGGGTTGTGCCACCTAAAAGAATTGAGTAGAGTAGAGGAATTATATAAAAATAACAATAAAATAATCTGGTAAAAAAGTTTACTGGGCTAGTTTTTTGTATTCTCATCATATTACTATTTTTAGTCTTTATTGATACGCAAAAAAAAACTCCAAATAGTAATATGATAATGATACAATAAACTAGCCCAAGAAACTTCTTTACAGATTTTTTTATTGTTATTTTAATATACTTTCTCTACCCATCCTCAATTCTTTCAGGTAGCACAACCCGTTGTAGAACCAATTTTTTGTCGTTATTTACTATATTTTCATTTCTAAAACATTCAAAAATGTCCAGCCAAGTTTCACATAGTGAAATTTTATCAAAAGTAGATCTGCATATCCATTTTTTATATTGATTTTTAACTTTCGCAGGCCTCAATGTTATGTCTTTACACGCGCTTTACAACTTATACGAAAAATCTGCAATGTCTCGCTGCCAAGGTCGACCAATTTTCATGCATTCAGATCTTTATTTTCGTCCTCTTTATGAAATTGTTGTTTGAAAAATATTAGTAATCCTTCTGAGTTTGTAAATTTTTCTCCTTAAATCATTGAACCAATTGTGCATAGTACTTCTACAGATTCTTTTGCAAGGTGGTACATTCTTGTAGAACTTACATCTTCTGTAAATTCCTCGATTGTAGATATCTACTTTTTTCTTGCTTCCCCTCGCCCTTATAGATGTTTATCACAGCAAAGTTGTTCCTTACAAGCATATCAATTTTGTCTACTAAACTTTCCTTAGATTAATATCTGCTGCTGACGCCAATGTCACGGTCTGATTCATCAGAGTAATTGCCTCATCTAAAAGTATTTTTATAATTTTTTTTATTCTTGAATGACATGGGTATTATGTCATTTACAATTTTATTTATGGATATAAATAATTAAATTAATATTTCGATAAATTTTATTGCAAATGGTATCTATATATCAATTATTAACTATGTTGGCACAGTTTCCTAACATGTATCATTATAATTATATTTTTTATAGGCTTTTACATGAATAAAAATTAAAAATAGTTATGCCGTAAAACTATTTTTAACCTTAACTGACCCAGAAATGACCACAAAGAGTAATAAAAAATAAAAAAAAATATGTTTTTAGAATGATCTCGACGTTATATTAACGGAAATAGAGCCTGTAAATTTTTTTTCGTTCTTAAAATGAAATTTAAACGACAAAAAAACGAAGATTTTTTGAGTGTATATTTCCTTTTTAAGAACGAAAAAAACAATTTAAAGACTCTATTTCTGCTAATATCACGTCGAGATCATTTCAAAAACATATTTATTTTATTTTTTTCTTACCCTTTGTGGTCTAATTCTGGGTCATTTGGGGACTAAATATCAAATAATGTATTTATAGATTCTGTCAAATTTTTTCGCATTAAGTTATAAAAATATTGTGAAAAATTGATTTAGCGATAACATGAACAACAAGAACAAAAAGTGTTGTATAAAATCGAGGTTCTATGTAATTAAAGTATCCTAATAAAACTGAAGTAAAAATGAAAATGAAAATAGAAAATAAGCATATATGTTTAATTTTATATGAGAATTCCATTTGTCAAGTTATCTTCAGATGATGTATTTTAAAAATATCAAAATTTGTAAAATATCACGTTTTTTTTGAATGGTTTGCGTATAAAATTAGGGTTCCTTAATAAATTATGAAAAAATTGTAAAAATTATCTGTGTAATTGGGGTAAAATTTAAAAAGCTTAAAATTATGAATAAAAAATATATTGATAACTCAAATAAAAATTTAAAATGTTTTTTATATATATTTTTTTTGATTTGAGAATTTTTTTTACTACCTACATTTTATCTTTTACTAATTGATTGAAATAAATTTTACAGTTCCTGATTAAATTTATTTAAATTAATTATTTCATTTATTAATATAATTTATAATCATTATGAGATTTTTTAATTTAGATTTAATTTAATTATTGATCTAGGAAAATGAAAGAAATTTCATAAATGATTAAAAATTAAGATAATTTATCCAATATTCCAGGATATTTCAATTAGAGCAAGCCCTCATTTTAATTAGTGAGAGCCCTCATTTCAATTAGTGAGAGCCCTCATTTCAATTAGTGAGAGCCCACATTTCAAATAATGAGAATTCGAATTTCACATAATATGAGCCTTATTTTAAATTTAAAATAAAATACACACAACAATGCCGCGAAAACAGAAAGTTAAAATAACAAAACACCTCGTAAAATCAATTGAAACGAAAATAAAAGAAAACATTAGTTTAAAAAATATAGCTATAAGTCTCTCTGTGTCATATTCAACGGTAAAAAGAATATCAAAATGTATAAGTGAAAATGAAAATTTTGTGGAAAACTTCCAACCTAAAATTAAAAGAAGAAAGTGATCAAGTATAATCCACGAAATTGCCCCAATTATATTAACCATAATAGATAATAAAAATGAGATAAATATAGCCGAAATTAAAAAAAATTTAAATTTAATTAACTTAGAAACATCAAATTATCAATTTGTAGAAGTATAAAGAAGATAAACTATTCCCGCAAACGTCTTTCGATTATTCCAATTGAACGGAACACACCGCAACTTATTGAAATAAGGCAGATATACGCACAAAGTATTGAAATTATAAAGGTAAGGCAATTAATTTATCTCGATGAATGTGGATTTAATCGGCATACGAATTCCAAATATGGATATTCTGCCATTAATACCAAGGCAGTAAAACATTTAAGAGGAAACAGAAGGGAGGGTATTTCTTTACTCTGCATAATATCTAATAACGGCATACTCGCCTATTATATTTATCAATGGGCTATTAACTCAGCAATACTTAGCGATTTTTTAAATAATAATTTAATTGATATCTACCAAGAAACTAATAGAAGTACAATATTGATAGATAATGCAAAATTTCACTATAGTAATAATGTTAAAGAAATTTGTTCGATAAAAAGATATAATTTAAAATATTTGCCCGCGTATACACCACAATTAAATCCTATAGAAGAAGTTTTTTCTGCATAAAATCTCATTTTAACAATCCGGAATCGCCTAAAAATACTTTCGAAGATTTCAAATTATGCATAGAAATTGCAATCTCAAAATTTGAAGTATCTGTTTCTGAAGGTGTATACCGAAATATGAGACGTAGGATAGACATTGCTATATCCGGAAATCCTTTTATTTAAAATTTTGAAGTGAAAAGTTTTAATGCATTTATTTTTATTTTAAAACGTGAGTTTGAGCAGTTTAACAAATTTTAATTATTTTAAATTTTAAAATTAAGTTTAGCATTAATTGGAATGAGGGCTCTCATTAATTGAAATGAGGACTCTCACTAATTGAAATGAGGGCTCTCTTTAATTGAAATGAGGGCTCTCTTTAATTGAAATGAGGGCTCATACTAATTGAAATACCCTGTAAATAAATTAAATAGGGAACAGAAAATTAACTTAAATCCATTATTATAATATTACATGTTGACAACATCCATAGCTGCCAACCCGGAGACTTGTCTCCTACCGTGGTCTATGACCTTTTGTTCTAGGTCTTTAAATGAAACGACTCTTCCTAACATACCCGAAAGCCCAGCTGTATGTGCGATCTTCGTTTTATCAATGACTCAGAGGCATGAGCTAGATTGCTCAGTGGTTAACACTCTTGAATTTAAAATTTAAGTATCGTGGTTCGAATCCCGCTGACGTCACTCTTTAATAAATAATGA
>SDVU01000250.1:0-16600 GCA_016256075.1 Dictyocoela muelleri | reverse complement strand
TTTAACTTCGCATAACTTACTACTATGGTAGGTATATTTTTATTTAAACTAATCTTACAAAATTATCATATTAGTACTTTATCCCAATATCTGTTTTTATGATTTTTTTTATATAAATTTTTCCCATAGTAGTAAGTAGAGGAAAACTTAAATATTCTTTCAGTTTTTTGTAAGCTCAAGAATATGCATGTTTCCCTGTGCCCCCAATAAAAACCTAGTCCAGGAATTTTTATATATGCGGCCCTCCATATACTTTAATTTTTTTAATATGGCCCGTAACTCAAGAAGCTTGCCACCCCTGGTTTAAACATTGTATGTAAAGAAATTTTTTTTAATATAAAAATATTCTTACGACCCGGGTTATGTGATCGTCTTATTTTTAATAAATCGTTATCCATAAGAGGAAATCGAAAATTTATTTTTTTTAAAATAAGCGTAAAATCAGATTTATCTTTAGATATTTTCATTTATATTTTTTTCGACTATATATATAAATTTTCAAAAATTTTGCGAGAAGAAATACGTAAGCTTCTAAATATAGTCGGAAATAATTTAAATGAAAATATCTAAAGATAACTCGTGATTTTACGCGTATTTAAAAAAAGAAATTTAAGAGTTCTCTTATGGATGGCAATTTACTAAAATAAGACGATCGCATAACCCGTTGGTGAACCAATATTTCGTATAAATTTTTTTTTTCTAAAGTTTTCTTGTTTAACAAATTCAAAAAATACTCAGCGAATTTTAACTTCGAAATTATTTTTTTTGTAAGTTAAAGATCTATTTATCCAAAATTATAGAAAAATTTTTCTAGAGTTATAGACACATTTACCTAGTTAATAACTAGAGCTTACTTATTTATGCTTTTAAATATGCATATAAACGAATAAAATTTGCATTATAACAAATAAATAAGCGTTTACACAAATTAAATATGCATTTATTAGATTGAATATGACGTTGTGTATCCATTTAAAAAATGAGATATATGGCTTATAGTTATTGTTAAACGTGTTGGTTTTGTATTTTATAATAAATTAGGGTCTATTAATGAATGCATAATTACAGCAAAAAAGATAAAAATGTTATTCAATTTTGAATAAGATCGATTAACAAATAAAAAACGCTTTTTAATAGAAAACATTATTT
The DNA here is from genome assembly GCA_016256075.1 of Dictyocoela muelleri. Classification (NCBI taxonomy): domain Eukaryota; kingdom Fungi; phylum Microsporidia; genus Dictyocoela; species Dictyocoela muelleri. The sequence goes on along the minus strand of SDVU01000250.1, from coordinate 15,451 downwards.
CTATGCGAAACTTTACAATTTTATAAAAAAAATTGATAAATGAAACTATTTGTATAAGATATTTGTACTGTCAATAAATTAAAAATAATTTAAGCTATGCAGAAATAATTGAAATAAATAATTATGTACTTTTAAATATTTTTGGGCGAGAAATTACTGCCTTTTATTAATCTTTTTTTTGCAAAATAGAAAAACGCGTTCGACACTTAATGATGTGGATATAGCATTCAGTAAAAATTAAATAGTATATGACGTTCTTTTATATGTTTTTTTTTCAAAAAAAAATAAATATCGTTTCTCAATATTTAATGAGTAAAAAATTTTTTTAGATTCGGTTCATTTTCTTTAAAATCTATTTCTTTTAACATTTTAAGAGCACCATTTCTTATAAAATATTCCTTGCATTTATCATGTAAATATTTTTCTAAATTCAATAGTCATTTTCAATGTTAATCAATTCTGATACGAAATCCTCATCTTCAAATGTATCTCAGGAATTTTAATAAGAATCTATTATTTTTAAATTATAAAACAATTTTTTTAATCGTCCTAGAATTTTATGAAAAGAATAATGTACTTTGAAGCCTAGTCCCCCATATGTAATAATCGGCTTAGATATCGCACCTAAGATTTTTAATAAATTTTCTCTTTTTTTTTTACACTCAAATTTTTTATAGACGATACTAATAAATCTTCTGATTTTTTTATTACATCTTATCTTGAGAGCGCAGTTATAAGGAAAATGGTGCTAACAATATGTATGTAGATAAAATTAGATAAAAATGCTATATTTATTCTTAGCTGATATCATACACGCTTATGAATCTGTAATTAAATGTTAGAAATTATCTCTTGGTATATCAAAATCCTTTAATACATTTTCATCTGTACTGCAATTATATTTGTATCAAAAGAACTAAAAATTCAGTAGCATGCTGTTAAATAAATATTCAGGAGTATTAAATATCGTTTGTAAAAAATGACATGTTCTCGTAGTGTACTGTCTTCAAATGAAGAGAAGTATAATTAAAGGGGTTTATATCTTTAATTTGGTGCATGCCACTAATCCGCCTGGGTGCTTTTCTTTTAGTTTCGCGGTAACCTTTGTTATATCGTGCTTTTACTTCATCTTAGTACATCTTAATTAAGAACAAAATATTTATTTTTAATTTTTTATAAGCTTCTTTTGTGATTAATAAATTCAGACTAATTTTTATTTAAGGAGTTTTTTTGATTTATGTAATGAAAATGTTTTATTTTAATAGAGGATACTTAATTGCAATGATATTTATATTTTAGTCTATTAATTTGAATGTCTGGGATAGTCACTGAACATGACACATAGCTCACCGAATATGGATTTTTTGTTTTAATAATGGCCTCCATTTTAGTTCTTATTTTATTGATTTATGTTATTTTCTGCGCGTATTAGAAAGTTTTAAAATTTTCAAAGAATGTCGTAAGTACTTTCCATCTTTGATTTAATCACTATTATTATCAATATAAGATCATTTATGTTTTAATTATGTTTTTCCTAGTCTTTTTCTTTTAAAGATATTTTTATTTTTATATTAATTTTTAAGCAATTTTAATTCAAGTTTTTTTATGTATGTTAATTATTTAAAGTGTTTTTACTTTAAAATTAGTGTTAGTAATTTTTTTTTTATTCGGTTTTTCAAATTATTTCCTTTATGTTTTTTATGCAACATTTTGATTTTCGCAAAATTTTTGTAATAATCTGATTTATTCTTTCTTTATATCCTTTTTAAGTGGGTTGTATGGTAAATGATTATTTGCTTTATACTCTTTAGTAATAAAATCTTGAGTTTCACTGGATGTGTAACACAATCTATTGTCAATCAATATTGTTTCTGGTAAGTTAAAATCGCTAAACAATACATTTTCAAATGCCTTTACAATATTTTTTGCACGAATGGTTGTTTAATACAACATTTTGTGTAACTAGAGCACCTATCTGTTTATGTTTTTAAATTTAGTGGATCAAGGACATAATTCTAGCTGGCAGTGGAATTTTTCATTATAAAAAAATATTTTTTTTATCAAAAATTAATTATGATTTTAGATAATTTTAAAATAAAAAAAATTAAAAATCTAAAAACAAATTAAACCTATGAAAATTAGTGACTATCTCGATTTTTTTAGCTCAGCTGACGACATCAGTATTTTAAGTTAGATGCTAGAAAAGAAAATGGCTGTGAAGAAGCACAGTGTCATAAGTGCAACACACCAATGGTTAGACACCCATGCAAGGATCGCATGTTTTGTCTGAATTGGAGGTGCTTGAATTACACTTGATATTCATACCAAACAACTCGAACTTTTTTCTATACAGGTATTTTTTCGGTTTTTAAAATAAATCCGAGAAAATTGCTAAAGTCCTTGGTATATATGTGTAATCAAGAAAAATTAATAAAAATACAATGTTTTGTCGGTGTTAGTAAAAGAACCTTGATGAAACTAAAAATTTATATTATAAGTTTAATACAGGATTTTTTTAAATTAAATCCTATAAGATTAGGAGGGTATGGAAAAGTTATAAACATTGATGAGACAATGTTGTCTCACACAGTTCGCTTACACCGAGGAAAAGGTCCAAGAGTTTAGACTTGGGCTATAACCATAGTGGATACAACTATGATGCCCGCAAAAGATTATGCTAGAGTTGTCGAAAACATAATTGCGGGTGTTTTAATCCCAATAATAATTCCGTAGTTAGGAGAGGTTCAATTATTTATACAGACGAATGGTCGGCATATAATCAACTAAGATATTTGAATGAATATGAACACCAAACTTTAATACATAAGTATAACTTTGTTTGCAAAATACTGGTGTTCATACACAGCCGTAGAAAGTTTTAATAATAATATTAAGTCAGTTATTAGTGAAATGAAGGGGTTATAAGAGAATAAATACGGGATATTCTCGATTTTTTTATATTTATTATTTGTTTAAAGAAGATGTCTTTGAAAAAATGCTAGAATTAATTAAAGTATTTAATTAGTATTTTTATAATGTTTTTTTTAATTTTTTATTGAATAAAAGAACAAAGGTATTTCAACTTATGTGGAATTTTTCCTTTGTTGCCATTTCGGGTAAAATTTTGCCCTTGATCCAATTTAGTTTATTGGATTTCATAATATGTTCATAATAAGATACATCAAAATGTCCATATACATCATTAGAAGGTTTCGTAGTGTAAAATATTATTGAGGTCCACGTATACCATATTTATTGAATGTTTTTTTTATTGATTAGGCAATAATGACAATTAATTGTAGTCTCTATTATGTATTACGATAAAATAGGTATATTACACACATTAAAGTTTTTTCATTACTTTTATAGCCGAGTGACATTAATTATATGCATTTTAAAAGCCATGTAATGAATGACACTTTATGTTTAGATTTGTATTTTTATTTTTGTGCATGTATAGATTCTTCGGTTTATTGATTGTGACAATCCGAAGGGACTTATCGGCTATTGTGTTTTAATTCCCTGGTACATGGTTTAAATAAATTTCATATATTGAAAGATCAGCCCTCAATCGATTTGTCTTTTTATTATAGTCAAAGTTATCTGTATTTTTAGTTCTATTATAAGTGTATATCATGTTATTTATCCACCCAAATATTTTCCCAATGTTGTAATGCCAAAATATTGACAGCATTCTTTTTAATAGAAATGTATCTTTCTTAATATTAAGCATATTTTCTGCTAAAGTACTAAATAATTATTCCATTCCGTAATACAACATGTCAGATGGCTTTATCACTCGTATCTGTATAAATTTGAAAGAGATTATTTATGTCGGGGAAAAAAAAATCTGCCTTAATCTTTGCATGCCTATGTATATCAATAACTATCATGGGGCTTGTTAACTTAGCGGACTAAACCAAATCTCACTACCTTGGATTTAAAAATTTTGAAATCATTAAAGATTTACATTCAAAAATAAAATAAAAATTATTAAAATGAAAAAAATATATTAATTAAGAATTATTTTTAATATATCGATAAAAATTATCGAAAATTCTGAAGAAGTAATTCCATATAAAAATATTCGCTTAAAAACATATTCTTCAATCCAATTATCAATATTTGATCGTTTTACACTATTTTCACGCCTCATCATACCTTTCAAATCCGACCAGAAAGCTTCGATATCATTAGTATGGTCTCCGAATTTGTTTACAAATCCATCATTATGAATTACTATTTTATGATCTAATAATAGTTTTTCTGTTACTCTTGGATATGAAGGATTACCATCTGTTATAAAATTTCCAAATGGTTCAACTAATGGTCTTAAAATTTGTACGATTGTATCTACTTGTCTATTCGCCACCCTTTTAAGTAAAAATTTACTTTTATCATTGACGATAATCACTCCTAAAATCAAAACAGTACCAGGTGTTTCGTCATCGGTTGTAGTTGGGTTTTTAATTACTCCCTCCTTCTTGATAAAACTGTTTCATCCGCTTGTAATTCCGTATTTGGGCCTCCTAAAATAAGAGGTCTTTTTGAAATCTATATTTTATAAGCCAACCTTAAATCCTTCTTAATTTTATGGATCGTATTATTCGGCAAGTTGTACCAAATGTTTAATTGCTTATAGGAAACTCCTGACATCAATAAAAAAATTATATGGGAATATTTAGGCAGTGGTAAATTTGTACGTAAAATTGGTTCTCTATATTGTCATTTTGCTGTTTTGCATCTAAATCCAATATGTTTATTTGCATCTCTTGTGTATATTTTTAACAATGTGATGTTGTTACATTTTATAAAATTTTTTTGAGATTCAACGATATTATTACCAATTATGAAATTCATGCACCCATTTATATCATTAAAAATCTCATCAATTATTGAAATCATATGGGGGTATATAAATTTTTCTTTTTTTTGCTTTTATAAGTCTTACAGACTAAAAACATATTTAGTCCGTAAAACTTACAAGCCCCACTATCATCATATCCTCTTCAGATATTTTAATTTTGTTATTACTGTTTTTTTTTATAAATCATAGAATTTAGTATGTTTTAATAGGAGATTTGTGATAATGTTTCTATAACAGTTTATTTCTCCAAGCATTTTTGTAATTCTGATTTCGTCTTGTGTGCTTTCCATTTTCGGGATGTTATTCTTTTAGGGTCTATTTATAACTATTATTGGAAATGTCAAAGCCGTAATATTAGACTTTTTCTTTCATTAATACAGTTTTATTTAAAGTAATTTCGATATTATGTTTCGATAGACGATTTAATAACTTAGTTAGAGTTTCAATGTGTTTTTCGCGAGATTCAGTAAATACAAGTATATCATCAATAAGAATTTTATGCTTTTTATCCCGCTAGTTTTTCCAACATTATATTGTGAAAAATTTAGGAGCATTTACTAGTTTAAAATGTATCCTTTTAAACTCAAATTTGCATATGAAAGTTGTAAATGCTGTTTTATAAAGATTATATTTATTTATTCTAATTAGATAGAAACTTTTTTGAAGACCAAGCTTTGAAAAAAAAATCATAGCAAGCAATTCAAAAAATGTTTTGCGGATGTTTCATAATGTTTCACTCTATTTTATGGATGATTGAATTAGGTCTCGATAGTCAACTAGTATTCTTCCAGTTCCATTTTTTTTCTTTTTTTTTAAACAAGGCGCTTAAAAGAGTGATCTAGACCTCTGTATTGTATTATATGCTGATAAATGTATAATTTCATCGTTTAATAAGCTTCTTTGTCGTATTTGGACAGCGTATATATTCGTTGTGGTGAGTATTCCAATGGTTAGAATCGAAAATTTTGCATCGACAATTCTAATATTTCTGTTTAATTTAGATTTGTATTGAAACAATATATCTGCAATCACTTTATTATATGTTTTAGGTGAATATGAATTAACTTTCTCTAAAAATAATGTCTTTGAAGTGTCTTCATAATTAGTAATGTAATTTACGCCTTTTATTGTAATAATATTTTATGAAATAATTATTATGATCTAATGTTCAATTATGATATCACTTCCCATTTCTATATCTTCACTCAAATCATCAAATAAGAACAATTTCTATACAATTTTCTATTATTATCGTTATTTCTAATTTGCATTTGCGGTAATTTTCACATTTTCTTTTTATTACCATTAGCAAGTCTTTCCAGAAATCTCTTACAGCCAATAACCTTTAGGTATAATATTTTGGCAAATTATAGGTTTTAACAGTGATATATAGGCTCCACTATCCGATAAGATTTTTAAATGTTTAAGGATCAATACGAATAACTTAATAAAGCAGTGTGTAACCTGAAATGTTATTAATTACTTATTTTTCTCTTAGATTTCATTATTCACATTTTTTATGACTAATACACTTAGCATCTCTATGTGTCTTACTTTGTGGAATTTACACATTTTTTGTTTGCCTTTAATTTCGTATTACTTTTACTGTTATTTTTATTTTGATTAGATGACGCTTCGAATGCGAGTATAAGTTTTTTGATTCTGAATATCTACTCAGGATTATCTCTCATCATAAATTCAAGTTTTAATATTTTATAATCAGTTCGTTTGGAAATCCATTCATAAAAGCTTCATTAAACTTTCTGATAAGTTCTGCCTTTGTATATGCATTTTAAATAGAATCATTAAAAAAATTTAGTATTAATTTGAGCAGTAATTATAAATATTTAAGATCTTGAATTTTTAAAATTCGACAATATGAAAATACGCGGTAAATATTGTTAAAGGAAATTTATTACAAGTAGAGAACAAAATATGCTTTTAAACCAATCTATTCTATATGTGTTAACTTCTGATTTCGCCTTTAATAGAGATTTTAAAACAAATAAGATGTCTCTGAAGTCTAATTTGCAGATTTTATGGTATCTGAAAAGATTCTTCGGATTTAAAAATATCTTTTTCATAATTATTAAGGAATTTTAGTAGAAGATTCATTTTTATATCAGTGCCATCTATTACGTATTCGATATTCAGGTTCTTCTAAAATTTCTTAATAATTCTATTAGTCAACATTTATTTTTTAAATTATCAAAGACTACAGCTAATGCTGTGCTAGTCGAATTAAACATGAAATTTTCTCCAGGGAAGGGAATACTTCATAAATAAAAAAAATTTAAGTATGGTTTTTATTGTTATAATTGAGGTGCATGCCTCTAATCCACTCGTTTTATTTTGCTTACAGTTTTGCGAGAACAGTAGTTATATCATGCCTCAACTTTTCTGAGTACATCTTCTTTGAAAAATAATTATTTTTTTGTATTTTCTTATAAGCATTTATGTGATTAATTAAATTTAGACTAGTTTTCATTTAAGGAGTTTTTTGATTAATTAAATAAATTTTTTTTATTTTTATGAAGGATAATTAATATCAATGAAATTTAAATTTTATACTATTTATTTGAATGTCAAGGATAGTCATTAGATATGCAAAATATTATAAATTTCGTTTAGTTGAACTATGTTTCATCAATAATTAAATATAAACTCATCGAAAAAATTATTTTTCAAAGTAATCATGTGATTTTTATAATGTTCGGAAGAAAAAATTTGTTTAATGTAATTTCGCAAATAAATCGTCACTTGTTTTTTACATATTTTTTATAGAATTATTTCTCATTTGTAGAAAGGTATATTTGAATTTAAATATAAACTTACAATAAGTTCGGCAGCGATTGGAGATTAAATTTTTTTAACTATTTTGTTTAGGTTTTTTCTGTTGATATTTTTTTTGTGTGATATGTATGAATATTTTTGGTAACTTTGCTTTTACAATAACAGCAATAAGTACAGAACAAAACGTGTATAATGTTGCTTGATTTGATCAATATTAAATTATCTTATGTCATATGGCGCATATTAAAGAGATTTCTTTTTATAGATTTTTTATTTCATTTTTTTGATTAATTAATTTATATTTAAATAAAAATAAAATGAAATTCTAAATAAAAAATCTTTAATTCATTAAAATAAAATTATTAATAGACTCATAACGAATTTTTATTAAAAAGTTCGTATAAATAAAATTTTAATAATAATGAGTTTAATAAAGCGTATGTTTGTTTATAGGTGTAAATCTATTATACGCTCCGAAGAATAAATATATACGTTCCGAGCGAAAAAAAAATATATTTTGTACTAAAAATTGCCCATTAAATAAAATAGCAAACTATGAAAAAAATTAGAGAGTTTCAAATAACAATAACTTCTGGTACAAAGTTTATCTTATGTTTCACTTAGATAAGATGCAAGGAGCTTGTGCGTATATTAAGGCAAAAATAAAGTTGTACATTTTTTTTGAAAAAAAGAACCCTTAGGAAACATATAAAAAATGCTCTTTTTAAAATTAATTAATTAATTAAAATATCAAATACTCTTTTTAAAATTAATTAATTATATAAAATATCAAATAACTTTTTAAAATTAATCAAATTTTAATTTAATAAAAACATCGAATGCTTTTTCTTTTTTATTTCTATTTAACATGAACCTAAGCAGATATAAAGATACTAATTTCCTTGTTCTATTTCTAAAAGAAATTCCTTTCTTTATACCTGACCAACAACTTTCAATGGTGTTTATATGAACGCCGTTTAATTGATTAACAATTTCCACACTATGATTCACTGTTAAGCGACCGGAAAAATGATGTTCTAAAGATCTATAGCCTCGTCAACCATCGGGAAAAATGGTAGTTCGGGATTAAAGTGTTGTCTTAAGAATAAAATAAGAGTCTATGAGTTTCGATGTGAACATTTTTTGAGAATTTTTTTTTTCGAACTCGTTCTTTCAACAGCTCCCAGTATTTAAATTCCATCAACGACATGCCCTCTCTCATAGTTCCATTTTCCAAACTTGGATTCGTCAACCTCAACAATAATACCATCCCCTCATATTGATGCAACTTGCTGATAATATTTATCAATTATATTCGTTTTTTGGATTTTTTTTAAAAATACGGTAAATTAAATATCACGATATTTCTAACCATTTCGCCAACTCCATTATATTAGATCCCAAAAGCCAGTATTTGAGTATAAGTAATATTTAACAGTTCGCTTCAAAATTGTTAGTAAAAAGTGACGATGCAAACAGATAATATATTTTACTACATGGCTTCCATGTACATCTCATCTGAAAAATCTTTTTGGACCATTATGTTAATTTAGAAGAACAAAAAATGCAACCTTTTGCTATTATTTCATTGATTATTATATTATGTGTTTCTACCACAAATTGATGGCCTCACGCATGTGTGTCAAGAAGGTTTTTTTTAAAAAAAAAGTCCACGCCCATTTTTGCCTTAATATTCGCACATCAACCAAGATGCAATAAAAAAAAAGAGATTATACATAAAATAAATGTGATATAGCGATTACTATGTGTCTAGAAAATAATAAACTGATGAATTTGTATATAAATAAAATAGATGTAAAAATACCCTAAATAGATTTTTAAATTATATGTTTTAGAATTATAATATGTTATGTTCTTTTTTTTATTTATATATTTTTTCCCCACGGACTTTATAATTTTACCTCGGCCTATAATTGATATTAGTCGTTAGTCTTCTATTTAATCGAGGCATTTTATAATACAAAATATAAATTTTCCCTAAGACCATATAATAGATTTTAACTGTTTTTTATTTGTAAAATATATAATACATATTTCGATTCGTTTTTTTTTGTAAAAAAAAATATGTATTTAAGAATAAAAAAATATGATACACAAAAAAAAGATTCAAATTCTCTTGCTTTATCATCCTTTATAAGGTTTCATAAATCTAAACATAAAATTTATCTTAGATAATTGTAAAATTTTTTTAAAAGTAAAATCCTTTGTTACCTTATTTTAACGTTTACTTAAATATTCATTTATTAGAATCTATGAAAAAAAAAACAATTTTGTCGTTTTGATCATACTTGTCGAGATTGCTTATTGATATCAAAAACAATTTCTTTTAAATAGTTAAATAAAACCAAATCTGAAAAAATGCCTTTGGGCATTTTTTCGGATTAAGTTTGAGGAATTTTCTGAAAAATACACCCCATTTTTTTTATGTACTTTATGGAACCGATAAAACAATTCAATACGTGAAAAAGATTTTTAAAAATATATATAAAATTTTATATATGATTCTAGAAATAAATGGTAATTTATGACGTGGCAATGTAACAAGTATGATTTTTCGGTTGAATTCTAACCGATGAATATAATGAAAGTGTATTATTAGAGATTACTCATTGGCACGAAAATGAAAACATAAAAATATTAAATATAATGATTAATTCTAGATTAAAAGAAGAAGTTTATATACAATGATTCTTTTGAGCAAGCCCCATTTGCATCTACTATAGACACTGACGAATAAAAAATTTTAAAATATAGTTAAATTTTATCATATCTGTGATTATTTCGTTAGAAGGCAAAAATTAAAAACTTTCCCGCCCACAAATGATTATAATAAAATCTTGGACATATTCAAATATACGTTTGATAAAAGGCTTATTCTGCAAAATTTAAATATATCAGATTAAATGATGAAAATTTGATGTTTTATACAAATAAAATTACAAAATATTGTCTAGTTCTTAAGTTTAAATAATAGATGCGATATTTTACACCGCGCCTCGCTAATATTGTCAGCTTACATTATACATGTTTTATTTTAGTAAAATATTTATATTATGTTATGTTATGTTATGATACAAAATATAAAAAAATAGGAGTATTTAGATAGATAAATAATCTAGAAAAAAATATACAATAATTAAAATATTTTATATTATATTTTGAACTAACAATACAATGCGATACAAAAATCTTTTCTTAACACTAAATTATTCGACGTTATTTTCATTTTAGCCAAATAATCATATGAAAATTATAAAAATTTTATTTTATAATCAAATATGAATAAGACAATGATTTTAAAAAATATATAAAGTATTTAATAATATTATCCTATGTTCCTATATATTTTTGCTAAACAAGAGTTTATTAAATTGAAGAAAAAAAGTGAAGAATGATGACATATTTGGATTTATGAATTTTTTAACAGAAAATTTATTATTAACACTGCCAAAATATTAAAAAAATTAAATTTTGGTCAGTTAATTATAGAATAATGATTTAATACCCACCACAACAAACACGTGCAAAGCATATCACTGCCATTTAAATTCTAAATTAGTATAAAAAGACTTTGAACTAGGAAAGATTATAGTAATTTTTGAATAGGGAGACAGAGGTAATACTTTAATACTGAATAATTTAAAATCTGGAGAAAAAAGAACCTTAAAAGATTTAAGAGAGTTTTAAGCACATAAGTTTTCAATACCATTTTTAGAATGAAATCGGATTTTTCATAGTATTGGTTAGAATTATCAATATTTATATTTATAAAAAAAATTTTATAATTTTCATAAATTTTAAAATTTTAATCTTTTAATATTTTTATAAAAGTGTTGAAATTTGTTCAGAAAAATACCTCAAATTTAATTCGAAAGAATTCGCGTGCATTTTTTTGAAAAGCCCATTTTTAAAGTAAAATCCTTTTTTACCTAATTTTTAACTTTTACATAAATATTAATTTATTAGAATCTAAGATAAAAACTTTTTTTCCGTTTTATTTATACCTATTGAGATTTGTTATAAATATAAAAAAAATTTTTATTTAATAATGAATTAAACATTTTAACTTCTTTTTAATAAAAGTTTCATTATCAATACACATAAAACTTCTAAAAATAAAAACGGAGTTATTATAAATACATGTGCGATTATTATAGATTATGTGTGATTATTTTAAAATCATATAAATATGGATTATAGATCAATATGGATTTTTTTTCATTTTGTTGCTCTAGTTATAACAAAATTTGCTAAGTTTATAACTAAATTTACGCAGATGCGGGAGTTTTTCTGTGTTTTAGCACAAGCATTCAAATATTTAACAGGAATAGTAGTATAAACAATACATATAACTCAAAAATCTTGGGTCGTATAGCTCGGTGGTTTACACGTGTGAATGTATAATTTAAATATCGTGGCTTAATTCCTATTACGTAACTGTTTAATAAATAATTAAGAAGGACGTTAAGCGGTCGATAACTATAGGAATATAGTTGCGAAATACTACTGATCTTGTGTGGTGTAGCTTAATAACCCTGTCTAATATGATTATATAGCATAAATATCTCTTTTAAGTGTGGTATGAGTACGGCACGCTTCTCGACAAAAAGTTGGGATAAATAAAAAAATCATGAAAAAGTCTAAGATTAACTGTATCCTGCTGAGTCATTAGTAAAACGGAAACGCAAATACAGCTGAGTCTCGTGGTAACTTATTAGAGACGTGTTATTTGGAGACCGAGAACCAAAGGTCTAAAGACCAAGGTTTGAGAAAACTCTTCAGGTTAACAGCCATTGATGTTATCAGCATGTAATTTATAAATAAATAACCTTAAGATCTGTCGGTATACCCTTTATACTAATTATTTCCAAAGGAGAAAATTAAATTTTTTTAATAACGTTACTCTCAAATATTTTATCCTAAATAAAAATCCGATGTTATCGTTTTAGTACCGACAATAAATAATGTCTTTTATTCATGGGTATTATTTTAGTAGTTTATTTGTAAAATTAATAAAACGTGTCTATATGTTCCAAAAAATATTTCTATAACCTTGGAAAATTGTGTTATAACTTTAGTAAATGTGAGTGAACCAGAAAAACACATCAATAACTACAGAAAGAGAGAATTAAACAATAAAAACATAAGTATATAGCTTTTGAAAAAAGAGTATCAATGCAGAAAATAACCTTGAAAATTTTTTCATTTAATAAGAACATATAGTATTAAACATAAGGTGCTATGATATATTTTGCTAGATAACTATTAATAACAGATCGGAATTATACAGCTTTGGCGCTTATACAAAATTTGGAATTAGCATCTTATAAGTTAGTAGGTATTGCAAATTTGTAAAAAAAAAACGGATCTGGACAGTTTTTTCGTCTTAAGAAATTAAAAAACGTCTCTTTTATTTATTTGTATTCAAAAAAATGTACCCTTATTATTGAAATTAATTTAGAGTTTTTAAATAATTATTTTTGATAATCGTAGAATTATTATTTTCTTGAAATACAAATGTGTACTTCGATTATACCTCTACTGTAAAACCCGCTATAGAATGTTTATTTAGGTAAATTTAAGCGTAACAAAGACGATACGCATTCAAATGTAATTTTTCAAAATGTAGGCATATCAGAAGTTTAGTGATATTATAAAAACATAGTTTTTTTTATTATTTTATTGTAGGATTGAAAAAATCATTTTTGAGTTTATATAGTTGGTTTAAAGGTGGATACAAAAATCAAGTCGTGAAGACTATATCTTTCTAAAGATACAATTAGTGAGGTCTATGCTAAATTAAGAGAAAAGGCTAATTTGTATTATAAAATAAACGATTAAAAAGTATTTGGAGATAATATAGTGTGTCAAAAAGACGATTATATGGTCTGGTACGTAAATATCACATGGAAAGATATAGTGCTAAAAATAGATAGGTCTCTGGAATTGCTGATACATCAGTGACATCCGCAAAGTATTATGTAGAACTAGTTCGTAATTAAATATGCAGGTCTTTGTTAGAAATTATAGACAATGTATTTAGAGAGGGTTCTATAATATGGTCGGATGAATGGTGAGGATATAATATAAGAATATGTTTAATTTTTAATCTCATGATACGATTAACCACTTTTATAACTTTGTTAATCCAGTGACTGGAGTTCATACACAGAATACAGAGAGTCTGTGGAATAAACTCTTAGGAGGTTTATAATCCATATTAGTAATTTTTATAATTCGTTGAAATTAAACCTGAGAGAAGGTAATTGTGAAAACAACTCATGTAAAAAAGATTTTAGTAAGATTTTGAGTAATTAAATTTATGTTTTTTTTTGCATTTATTACAACAAATTTAAAATCTCATAAATAAATTTACAATATGAATAAAATTCATATAATATTTTTTAATTATTGTTTTTATTTTTTTTTTAAATTTATTTTTTAGAAGGGAAAAAAAACGTCCAGATCTAAAAAATTATCAATTTAATAATTTTAAAAGGTTATAAAAATTTATTTTTAAAATTTTTATTAAAAAAATATAATCGATAAAATTTTTTTAAGGCTTTGGATGTTTATTAGATTTTTTTTATAAAATATTTTTAGAATAAGATTCAGATAATAAGTTTAATAGGCTTTTTTTAATAACACATCGGATTGGGTATTTTGCCTTGCGATGAGACTATAAATTCGATATAAGATTGTTTTTTTTTACTTTATATCTACAAACCCTTGCTTATTTGAAACATTTATTTATTAGATCCAAAATAAAAGACAGTCGGTGGTAGGTGTGATATCTATCTGTAATTATTATTATATTATTTATATTTTTACAAATACTTAAAGTAAGGTTGTAGCTTTATGATTATTAACAAATTCCTAAAAACAATTTTTTTGAAGTATTTTATACAATTCCTATAAACAATTGAATACCAGGTATAAATCATGACTTGACGCAGAGTTAAAAAATTTTTATTATCAATTAGGAGTTTCATTTTTCTTAACTTAATATTATCGCCACAATATTAGCAAATATCTTATATTTGTGTTCCCATTATCTATTTTTATTTTTTTTTAGAAATATATATATATATATATATATTAGATTTAATTTAAGTTATCTCTCCTTTTGTAGATAATCAAAATTTCCAATAGACCCATAAACTTAACATAAAATAATAATAGCTGGTTTATTAAAGGAAAACAAAATTTGATTAGACGTGCATGATTTTTTTTACAATATTAGCATTAATGTATATTTTAAATAGTTTTTTGATTCATTTTAAATTATTATTATTACGACACTGATTACTAAATTTTATTGTATTGAAATCCTTTTATTGTCTTATAAATTTTTTAACAACATCATTTTTAATAAAAATTTCTAGACACATTTAATTAATATTTTCTATGCCCTTTTATAAAATTTACTTTTATACAAAATTTGGGATTTTTTTTTTAAACAATAAAAATTTTTAGTAAATTTATATTTGTTAAAAAATTTTTAATTTCGTAGAAGCGCCTCTACTATTATGAATATATAAAAAAATCTGCTATGAATAATTACCAAATATGAATCAATTGAGTGTTTATCTTTTCAACAAGCATGTTTTACATTCAATAGTGACATTATTACACATTTCGGTGCCTAAATTAAATATTGCAAGGAATATTTTGCCCAAATCTAAATTATAATTTTTTTTTGATTTTCGCTTAATTATAACCCCCACAATATATTTAAAAATCAATTAAATTATGCAAAATAAACATCAA
>SDVU01000249.1:0-16600 GCA_016256075.1 Dictyocoela muelleri | reverse complement strand
ATAAGCGTAAAATCTTGAGATAAATCCAAATATGTAATTAATTTTTAAAAACCGAAGATATAAAGACATTTACCATTTGGTGCAAAGCACCAAATTTGGTAAATGTCTTTATATCTTCGGTTTTTAAAAATTAATTACATATTTGGATTTATCTCAAGATTTTAAGTCTAAATGAAATAAGAAACATACCCTATGCTCTTACCAATTGGATTTTAAAATCTGAGGGAGGGGGCTCTAAGTCGTTGGAGAACCAAAAAAGGATTATTATTTCATAGAAAATAAATTAAAAATATAACTACACAATTCATTCGGCTACTAAATCTATGCCATTTTTTTAAAAGAAACCAGAATATAACTCGAATAATTTAATTGAAAATTCTTGATATTCAAAAGAGACCAAATATGTATATCCAATGAAAAATATATTATTTCGATGAAAACAAAGCTTTATTAATTTTATCGTGAGCGAAAAAGGTGTATTTTTCACTACTGGAAAAAGTGTGTATTTTTTCACCGTAGCTAAAAAAGTAAAATTTACACCGTAGGTAAAAGGGACATTTTCACTACGATAAAGAAGGACCATTAAATCACGATAAAAAGAAGCATTCTTCTCCAGAAAATTTTTGAAAAAAATAATTAACTCTAAAATAAATATAGATCCGACAAAAATATTATTATGAGTATCAGCTAAAAATATAAAATTACAAATGACTGTTTTTTATAACTTTAATGAGTCTTTGAAAATATTGAGCGTTGTGTACACTCTTCAGTATAGGAGAAAAGTATACATAACGGAAATGTTAACTATAAACAGAAAATGTTATTTCGATAAAAAAGGAAATCGATATAGAAATACAACGTCTATCCCAATACATTATTAAACACAAAACATATTTTAAAAACACTAATTGTCGTGGTCCACACTTGGTGGTCGACCATTTAAGATAAAAAAGTTAAAAATATTGTTGTAATCATTTTTATTGAATTTTTATTGAAAGGTAGTCATGATCCAGCGTAGGGTTCATGATATATCTTTATTTTATGCAAATTAATGATTAATTAAAATATACAATTTGTTTTAGACTTAATTCCTTGTAATTTAATTTGTAATGCTTTGTTTGAATATGACGTGGTATTGTTAGCCAATAGTCCACGACAAAGAACAATTATTACGGGACTATATTATAATTTTGTTTCTAAATAATATTTTTTTATTAAATTTTTAGATTTTAAATTTATTACCATTCGCAATTCTTGCTTAAAATTCTTTAGATTCAATAACATTTAGGTTAAATTTATGGTAAATTGAAAGTTTAATCATGTATATGTAAGCTCCAAAATCTAAAAAAAATTAAATAGTTTGGAGAAACAATTACAATAAAATAATAGTGTATTGTTTTAACTGTAATGCCATTTATTTTCTTATTTTTCTCTTTAATACCATTCTTCATTTTTTTGATTAAAACACATAATTCATTATGGGTTTTCTTCTGTAATCTTCACACCTTTTTTCTCTACCTTACATAAGTATTTACTTACAGTATTAATTTTTTTATGATCAGATGAAGCGTCGAATACATATAATAATTTATCTGTTTCTAAGATATTTTATGAATTGTCTCTGCATAATAAATTCCATGTTCTGAATATTTCAATATCACATTCTTTGTACTATTTCATAAGGCATCATAATATTTTATGTAAAGTTCTGATTTGTATTTGAATTATGAATTCCGATTCTTTTAATAATTACGTTGATGTTTAAATAATGATCCTTTATATATATTACATATTGACAACATCCATAGCTGGCAACCAGGAGGGTTGTCTCATAAAGTGGTCTGTGACTATTGGTTCATGATGTTCCGTAAAATGTCAATTTATAAGCTACACATAAGCCCAGCTGTATACGCGAGTGTCGTTGTTAAATACTCTCAAAGATACATTTAATTAGTGGCTTTTCATAAATTTTTATTTTTCACTACTTTTTGCCGATATGCGTCGCCGCACTCACCCCTACACCTAAAAGATCTCTTATGCTACATTTTCATATTAGACAAAATCTTTATCAGCTATACTAACTGGAAATACTGTATATTATACTATAATTATATATTTATGAACGCTTAATTTCATCTCCTTATTATTTATTAAAGAGTGACGTCGGCAGGATTCATACCACGATACTTAAATTTACATTCAAGAGTGTTAGGCACTGAGCTATCTGGCCAAAACATTTTATTTTATGTTTATTTGTCATAGATTAAATTTTATACAATTATTTCTTATTATTAGTTATTGAATTTGTGTATGTAATTTTTATACATCTTTAAAGTTTCTCGTAAGTTTAATAGTGTTTGTGGTGGACCATAATATAAATAACAAATATATTCCTCAATAAGTAAATTAACAATATCTAAATATATTATTAATATATATATTATTAATAATAATTTAGATCTTTTTAATTTTATTATTGAGGAATATATTTGTTGTTGATATATTAATAGAAAAAAAAATAAAAATATATAATGTGAAAATCTAACCCGGTCGCGTCTCCTTCACGGTCGCGTCTCTTTCACGGTCGCGTTTCCAGCACGATCGCTCGCTACGCCCCCGGCAAATATTAATGAATAATTAAATCAATTTATTAAACTCTTAAAGTCATTGTACGGATGGTTTAAAGATGTATATTTGATTTTAAGAAATAAAGTTGATTTAATTAAGTATAGTTACTTTAAAGAAGTATAGTTACTTTAAATAAGTATAGTTGATTTAATAAAGTAAGTTACTTTAAAGAAGTATAGTTGATTTTTATAATCTTTTATACTGAATTAAAATATTTTCTTCACGATATTTTTATAAACTCAATAAAATTTGTCAAAAACAATCGTGATATTAAAAATGGTAAAAGACTAGCATTACATGTAAGGTCATTGATAAAACGAAAATCGCGTATAAAAAGAAATATCTCATGATATTATTAATATTTTAAACATGTAAAGGGGTCTTAAAACTAAATTAAAGATCATGAGTATTAATTATCAACATGTAATTATAAAAAAACTTTTTAAATTAAAAACGAACAAGAATATGATTATCAATAAGTTTTTTATTTAAAAATTAATTTAATTATGATTTCCCCACTAAGGTTCTATTATTCCTAACTAACCTTAAATTTATATAAAATCTTAACCATTATAGATCATGTAAATAACAAAACTTCAGGATCTCTCCCAATCACATAAATCCAATCCATAGTCTCATGAAATAAAGGTTTCCTAAAAAATCCATTAATTCTCTTCAAAACGGAAACATTAAAATCATCATCAAAACCACAAAATATCATTTCTTTCTTACAAATCAAACAAAATATTTTTTTTCTCTTGTGAACAGCAATATCTAATATTACTGATTCGGAAGTAATTGATTTTGATTTTAATTTATCAGAAACATCAATTAAAATTATTTTTTGAGCATTATCGATTAAAATTACCGTTATTTTTTTTATAGAATTTTTAATAATGATATCATTTTTATCATTATTAAAAGTATTATCATTATTAAAGCCATTATTATGATCATTATTATTTTCATCATTCACATAATAATTAAAGTTAATTCCATATGAAACACAATTATTGATATTTCTTAAATAAATTCTTTTTCTTAATTTCAGGTCAAAAATTGAAAAATCGACTGTCGATGAAACAAAAAGAAATTTATCGAAAATATCAATTTTTAGAAATTTTCCTTTACTTGTTTTTTCAAGAATTAAATAATCCTGAATTTTTGATAAATCATTAGTAGTTCTTGATAAATCATTAGTAGTTCTTGATAAATCGTTAGGAGTTCTTGATAAATCGTTTTTATTTTCAAATGTATAAAAATCCGAATCCGTTATAAATGAAAAATATTTTTCATTGGAGGCTATTTGTTTAATATTTTTATTCAACTTGAAAACATCATTATTAAAAGTATTATTAGAGGTATTATTAGAGGTATTATTAAAAGTATTATTAAAAGTATTATCTTGATTATCTCTATATTTGAAATTTTCATCACGATTTCTTTGAACTTCATTACTCTTAACGATTCTATAATTGCCTTCTAAAATTTGATCATCATCTAAAATTTTTATCATCGACAAACTATCAAAAACAATAGTTTTCATTGAAAATAAACTTTTAAGAACAAAAAGATGATTATTCAAAAATAAATTCATGTCATTTAAACTTTCAATCGATTCATCTTTAAATCTAAAAATTTTCGATACTTCTGATGGACAGTCAAGAACTACCTTTTTAGGAATCATTTTGTGGAGTGGTTTACTTTTTCTTAAAACTTTAAAATATTTATTTTCTATTGCTGATAAGTATGAGTTAAAGTCAGATTCAGTAAATTTTAATTTATATAATGGTCCGGTATATGTTATAAATGATGGTGGTTGGATCTCTTCTATATCTGAGTCTAATGAATCATCAATCCATAAGTCTTTAGATTTATTAATATTATTATTAATCTTGTTACTGTTTATATTAATATTCTTATTAATCTTGTTACTGTCTATATTAATATTCTTATTAATCTCTTTATTAATCTTGTTAATATCTTTATTAATATCTTTATTAATATCTTTTTTATTGATTTTAATCCTTTTATTGTTATTTTCAGATATCAATGGCTCCCCCTTAACTCGTGAATAAATTGTTGTATTCGGTGTATAAAGATTTAATCCTTTTTCAAGACATCGATTTATACGGAAAGATTTCATTGTCTTGATCTCTCTGTTTGTAATTTCATATTCTTTAGTTTTAAATGTTATTAACCTTTTATTTTTCTTTGGTCTGTTTTTGAGGAATTTGTCGATTTTGTCCATGGGTTTGATTTAATCTGTAGATTTAAAAGTAAAAAGTAAAATTGATATTATCTGATATTAAAAGTAAAATTGATATTAATCTGATTTTAAAATTAAAATTGATATTAAAATTTAAATTTGTTGAAATAAAAATTTGTTGTATTAAAAATTTGTTTTAATCATTTGTTATATTAAAAATTTATTTTAATCATTTATAATTTTAAGCATAGTCTTTGATGTTCAAATTATATGTCATTACTAATTTACCTAGAAATTATTTATATGCGATTTTCATTTTATCAATGACTCAGCAGGATAGGGGTAGTTATAAGCCCTTTCAAGAGTTTTTATAAAATACTTTTTCGGACGAATCTTTAAAAACAATCATCATAACACCCAGAAGGGCCACTCTATTTCAGTATAAAAAATTAGACTATTTAACAATCAGCTATACCACACTGGAACAACTATATATTACTACAATATTTCTATAGTTTTTGACCGATTAATGTCATTCCCTCATTATTTATTAAAGTAACTTTAAAATAATTTAAATCAGGATATTAAAATATTAATTCAAGAGTTTAAATCAGTGAAATACCTGCTCCCCACAAACAACTTTTATTCAGAAATTTAATTTTAGCATATTTACAAAAATTTTATGATTATCCCATATGATAAGTAAAGGAATATATAAAATATATTCAACATTAAACATAAGCAAATCATTGCGTGAACTGAAAGAAACCTTAAAAGACAAATCAAAAAAAGATATTCATAAAGTCGTCATATTTAACAATAAACCAATAATTGCATACTTTATTGATGGTATAGATTTTGGTGAAGATAGTGAAATAGATATAAAAAATAATATCGAAGGAGATCTAGTACGGAGCTTTGATTATAAAATTTTAAAGCATACACCATATGAAATAAATTATACTTTAATTGATAAATTAATTGCCGTTAAAAGAGGTATAGTTAATAAATGAACTTAAGATTAGATTTTTTGTTATTTTTTTTCAATTATTTTTTTTAATTGCTTATCCATTTTGGCCCCTTAGTTTTTGTTCATGGACTCAGTAAACATTCATAGAAGATAGGTTATGATAAAAAAAGAATATTTGAGTTTCACATGTTGAGTAGGACCGAAAAAATAAATCCAGTTTTGTAAAAAAACGTCGAAAAAAATCTGGATTTGAGACAATATATTACCTTATAAATTATAAAAGTATTTGAAATAATTAGAATAGAAGAGAAGGTTGATATTTATCATATGTTTTTCACCAAGTTTTTATACAAAACCAGCTTTTTTCGGGCCATAATGATGAAGTGTTATAAGAAATATTTTTTTATTATAGAAATGTAGGAAAAATATCTCACCCATAGAAATTAATCATGAACCTCAAATATTCTTTTATTTTTTCATAAACTCTGTTTTTGAATGTTTACTGGTGTCCTGAAAAAAAAACAGTGCCAAAGTTCAATATTGATCATAAATGAAAATTTGTAGCTGGACATGTTTTTTTAAAATTTTAACTGAACTATAATTGTTTAAAATTTTTTAATAAAATATTTATAATTAAACTAAAACATTTGGTATTGGAAAATTTTTTATTTATTTAATTTATCCTATTTAGAATAATATTTTTTTGTCAAAATTAAGTTTTTTGGATTTATTTTTAATTTATATTTAAGAATATAAAAAGTATATAAGTTAAAAATTATGTTTTTATGTTAATTAAAGACTCTTTAATTCAAATTCAAGTAACATGGTTCGAACATATTATTGGTATTTTATTCAATAATCAATGGATTGAATTGGTCCTATAACTGAAGCATTTACAGTCCTTTTCATTCGTATAAACCACTCATTTCATTCTTATAAACCACTCATTTCATTCTTAAAAACCACTCATTTCGTTCTTATAAATCACTTTTTTAAAAAAAGTTCCAAAAAAATGAGAACTTTTATTATGATAAAATTATACAGCTCGTTTCATTATTATATACACCCCTTGCATTATTATATTACCCTCCTTGCATTATTATTTCCCCTTGCTGCATTATTATATTACCCTTGTTGCATTATTATATTCCCTTGCTGTATTATTATATTACCCTTGTTGCATTATTATATTCTCCTCGTCGCATTATTATATTCCCCTCGTTGAATTATTATATTACCCTCGTTGCATTATTATATTTCCCTCGTTGCAATACAGGGGTTTTTAAACTTATAGACTCATTGCTTTTCTACCGAGTCATTTATAAAACGGAAATCGCGTTTTCAGTTTGGCTTCTGGGTAGCTTAGGGAGTGACGTATTTTCGGAACACCAAGAACTAAAGGTCGCAGATCCAAAGTAGGAGACAGCTCTCCGGGTTGTCAGCTATGGATGTTGTCAGCTATGGATGTTGTCAGCTATGGATGTTGTCAGCATGTAATATATAATTTTATCATTTTTTAACCCCTGTTTTTTTAACCCTCATTTTTTAACCATTATTTATTAACAAATATTTCTAACCCTTACTTTCAAACATCTTTCAAACCTTATTTTTTAACGATTTTTCAATTCACATTTTTCAACCCCATTTTTTAAACCTTATTTTAGAAACCCTTTTAACCCTCATTTTTTTACACCCTCATTTTTCAACCTCTATTTTTTAACCCTTTTTTTTACCTCTCATTTTTACCCCTCATTTTTACTCCTTATTTTTTAATACTTTTTTTTTCAACCTTTATTTTTTCCCTTAGTTTTTAACCTTTATTTTTTTTACCCATGATAAAAAAGAGGCCAAAAAAAGGTTAAAAAATATAATTTAAAAAATCGTTAAAAATAGGGGTTAAAAAAATAAGCGTTAAAAATATTGGTTAAAAAATAAGGGTTAAAAATAAGGGTTAAAAAATGGAGGTTAAAAACTAAGGGTTAACAATTGGGATTAAAAAATGGGGTTTAAATAATATGAGTCGAAAAACATGAGTCGAAAAATGAGGGTTGAAAAATGAGGGTTGAAAAATGAGGGTTGAAAGATCGGGGTTGAAAAAATCGGGGTTGAAAAAATCGGGGTTGAAAAAATCGGGGTTGAAAAATCGGGGTTGAAAAATGTGGGTTGAAAAATAAGGGTTGAAAAATCGGGGTTAAAAAATGTGGGTGTAAAGAATGTGGGTTAAAAAATATGAGTTTTAATAAGGGTTGAAAAAAAGGGTTAAAAAATGAGTTTTAAAAAATAACTAATCGATACGAATTTTAGCAGATCATCTATTACTCTAGCAAAATAGGTCTATAACTCTGGCAAAATAAGTCTTTGGGTCTGAAAAAAACAGGTCTATAACTTTCAAGTAATGGGCCTATAATTAGAAGTAATGAGTCTATAACTTTGAAAGTAATATGTCTATGACTTTTAAAAAATACGTATTGCAACGTGGGGAAAATAATAATGCAACGAGGGGAATTAATAATTCAAGGATGAGAATATAATGTAACAACATGTGGAATATAATAATGCAGCAATGGGAAAATAATAATGCAACAATGGGAATATAATAATGCAACGTAGGAGATATAATAATGCGACGAGTGTAATATAATAATGAAACGGGCTGTATAATTTATCATAATAAAAGTTCTCCTTTTTGGAACTTTTTTTTTAAAAAAGCGAGTTTTGAACGGAATGAGTGGTTTATAAAAATGCAAGTAGTGGTTTATAAGAATGCAAGGAGTGGTTTATAAGAATGCAAGGAGTGATTTATAAGAACGAAATGAGTGGGTTATAAAAACGAAATGAGTGGGTTATAAGAATGCAAGGAGTGGTTTATAAGAATGCAAGGAGTGGTTTATTAGAATGCAAGGAGTGGTTTATAAGAATGAAATGAGTCGTTTATAAGAATGAAATGAGTGGTTTATAAAAATGAAAAGGACTGTATATACAGTTGTTTAAGTGTGGTATAACTGATTAATACATGACCTAATATAACAATAAACTAGAAGAGACTCTCCTAGGTGTGGGGAAGAGTCTCGAGACACATCTTTGTATAAACATAATTTAATCTTGAAAATAATGAAAAAAAATTATAATTCACAAAATATTCGCAGGGGGAATTTTCGCAGTTGGAATTTTCGCAAGGGGAATTTCGAAGGGGGTATTTTCGAAGGGGGTATTTTCGCAGGGAGAATTTCTCCCCTGCATTTTTTTAATTGACATACCCATATATTTTTCATGTATCAAGGAAAACATGTGTCGGAAATTGATTTTGGTTGATAAATAGGATTATAACACAAGGCGGATATTCTCTAATGGTAATTAAAGTATATATATATTATCAAAGTGTCTTGTCCTTGAAATTTAGCTGCTAATAATCATAATGAAGTTATTATTATAATATACAATTTTTATTAAAAAGAATATATTATTAGGTTCTTACCCCCCCCCCCTAAAAAGGATAAAGCCTCATTTATTTGTGCATTCCATATGATTCTTATTTGAAATAAGCTCAAAATCACGATATCTGTCTAAATATGAAAGAATTATATCATAAGAAAATTTCATGATATAATTCTTTCATATTTGGATTGATCTCGTGATTTTGAGCTTATTTTAAATAAGAATCATGTGGTATGCTCAAAGAAATGAGGCTTTATCCTTTTTAGGGGGGTGGGGAGGGTGGCCCGGTAAGAACCTATTAATGAAATAAAAAAAAAGAATAATTGTTTGATATATAAATTAACAGAATAAAGTATTATGAAAAATTTAATTTTTATATCAAATTTTTAAAATATAATTTCATAATATCAAAAAAATACAAACTAATTAAAAGATAATTTAATTATTAATTTTTATTGAATTACAGTGTACTTAAAAAATGCTGACAATAATAAAAATTAAAAATTAAAAGATATTTGTTAAAAACATGGCGATTTTTTGTTTTTTACTTTGAAATGTCTTATTTATACATCTAATTATAATATAATTAAAAAAAATTTAGGGGTTATTTTTATTGCAATTTAATTATTTCAAAATTTTAGGCGAATTTTTGCACAGCCCAGTATATTGCTGTGTCATTTATAAAAGTAAAATCTCGTACATAACTAGAACTTTGTTTATTTAAGAGTGAACAAAAAATGGTGAAAACCCCGAAATTCTAAAGAATAAAGTATGAGATAAATCTACGCCTTACTAATATTCAATTAATTAATACATTTGACATTTTTTTTCATTGTTTAAATCATTTATAAAATTCAGCTTTCATGAAAATTAAATATTAAGAAACTACAGTCGTACCCAACAAATTTGACTATTTGGGGCTTAAAAAACGTCAATTATGGGGGTGTCAATTATGGGGGGGTAAGATATGGGGCGTCAATTATAGGAAAATAAATTTTTTTTTAAAAATTTTTATTGAAAAAATAATCAAGGTTCTTATACTTATTGAGTTTATTCTTTGTTTTGAGTTATTTTCAAGATGTTTTATAGAATTATACGCCTCTTGGTCAATATTATTACCAAAAAGAAAATCTTTTAAAACTTCAAAACATTGAATAGCGGAATTATAGGAAAGTTTTCCCTGATAATTTAATCATTATTGTTTTCTCGACTATCCTTTTGTATTTTTATTTCTTCTGAGAGATTTTTTTCTGGAAACAAAGAGTTATCATCTTCTTACATTTCTTAAATATAATTTATTTGATAGGATCCAAAAGTAGAAGTTCTTTCTCTAAAATAGCTTCTTCGTCAAACAAATCCTTTGAAATATCTTTATAATCAATGATATCACAGTCTCCGAAATCTTCATCAGGGGATATATCGGATTGAACAAAAATTGATAGGTCCTTCTTCCAACAATTTCTTATTGTTTCACAAGAAACTTCATCCCATGCGTACTTACAAAAAATGACTGCATCTTTCAAGGTAAGATCTTTAGAGTGTGTTTTTATGAACTTTAGGCTATATTTTTTGGAATCGAGGTAAGCTGGTGATAAAAAATTTGGCTTTGAAACTTCTTATAATTCCATCATCTAACGGTTATAACCGTGAAGTACTATTTTGGGCAAAAACAAAGTTTCAATATTTGTGAGCTCACAGGTTACTTTATGAGACGGTCAATTATCTAAATCCAGAAAATTTTTTTGTTTCATTTGTTTAAAACTCTGATTTAAATCAAATAAGTACAGATCGAAATCAGATGTTCTCATCCAAGCAAATTCGTTATTTAAATAATGACAGGAAAAACCCCTGTCAAAATTTTTAAAAGCCCGTGGATTTTGTGATTTACCAATTATAACGGTTTAAGTTTCTTGCACCCCGTCATATTAGATGTTTAAATCACAGTTATTCTATCTTTAAACTTCCAATCCCCTTTCTTACCCGTTTTATCAGGCTTTTTGTAGAAGCAAGTTTAAAAAATAATCCAGTTTCGTACAATTATAGGCGTTTTATTCCCCGTAAATACTTACCTTTTCATGAAAAAATATTAAAAAGTCATCGAAATTTTGATTATTTATATCAGAACTTTCACACGAACATTGTTTCATTGAAATGCCATGTCGTTTCTTGAATTTATATATAAACCCATTTGAGGCCTCGAAATTCGATTTGACATTTCCTTCAGTTCATTTGAGGCTGCTAAACATTATAAATTTCAATAGCTTTGTGTATTAGCAATTTTTCAGTAAGGAAACATCCTTGGTATTAGAATATCAACCCACTCTTTCAACTTTTGATCAAGTAATCTAAACTTGACATTGTTTGTTTTTCGTTTGAGTGTTGGGTTATTGATGATTGCTTTTTTATTGCCTCTTCGAGTCTATATATCTTTTGACAGAGCGTCTGTCATTTTTTTTTCAATCTTTACCAAAAAAATCTCTGCGATCCGTGTATAAGTTAGATCACTAAAGGTTTTCTTATACTCAATTATTTCCATCTTGTCCTTTAGAGTAATTCCTTTTTTTCAGATTGATTATTTCGATTCATCATTTTGGTTTTTTTTAAAATATTTTTAAAATTTTCAAATAAAACGTCTAATTTGGGAGGGTGCGTAATTTGGGAAGGTTTGCCGTTAATTCTGCTAAAAAATTCGAAAAATTAAAAAAATAGTCAAATTCGAGGAAAGGAATTCGAGGGGGGGGGTTGGGGGAAGTGTATCTTCTTATAGACTAGATGTTAAAAATTTTTAAGAGTATTTATAAAAAGGTACGGAATAGTAAAACATTAATATATAGAAGGATGTTTTCTTAGATCGTTTTTAAGATTTTAGATCTTTATGAGATTTTTTTAGATCTTTTTTCGAGATTATAGATCATTTATGTTTTTAGATCTTTTTTTGAGATTTTCTAATTTCTACCCTTAAATGTTAGAATTTAAAAATATAATATTTTTGATGACAAAAAAATATATTCAGAAGAATAAATTATGCCTTTAAAAATAATATACAGTTATTTTAGCCGATATTTGCTTCTTAGGTTCAACAAATAAGTTTTTTTTACTAGTGCAAGGCTGATATAAGACTATAATAATTACCATAAATGTAGCGAAAACAAATAGCGGTTTTTAAACTCTCATCGAATTCAACAAAACTAGAAAACATAAGATATATGATCGTAAAATCAAAATAAATCACATGATGTCATTTATTGGCATATATAAGGCCGTGCACCTTATTCAAGAATTTTACGTAACGAATAAAAGGGGTTAAATCTTAAAGTGTCAAAAATATTTCAATGATCTGCAAAATATCAAGGAGATGAGTTTCATCGAGATTGCTTATGAATTGAGTCTTGATAGAAATAGCGTTAGTAATATTAAGATTATCTGAAAGAGACGATTTGTAATAATTTTAAAAAATCTATTGAGAAAAATAGAAGGTAAGAGTAAAATCATCGTTCAAAGATAGTTGAAATATATTAGCATCTATTTTTTTATAAAAAGATACAATCGTGGAGAATAATTGATAAAGGTAGGTTTGAGGTATTAATAAGGCTTAAAAAAAAGAATTTATTAATTCGGTTGACATTGAAATACCCCAACAATTATTGAAGTTATAACAAACAATGTATTTTCTGGCACTATTCAGCCTAATCTTATAAATCTGTAATAAAGTGACTTGAAGATAAAGAACACGCAACAATAAACCATTCTGTAAAATTTCTTTATTGAAGCCTGGATATATTAAAAATACATTGAAGGGTTTTCCATCAAGATAAAATTCCCCTAGAAAAAATCAGGTATAACACAACATTTCGAATATTTTAATCGGATTATTTGAGAATATAAAATTATACTCGCAAAATGTTTTAACACTCTGCTGTTTATTTTCAAATAAATTCTTAATTTTTAAATAAATTCTTAATTTTTAAATAAATTCTTAATTTTAAAAATAAATTCTTAATTTTAAAAATAAATTCTTAATTTTAAAAATAAATTCTTAATTTTTTATATAATTCTTAATTTTTAAAAAGGAACTAAAATACCTATCAAAATTTTATAGTCCTCAAATCAACATTAAAATAGGGGTAAGAAGTAAATATGAAAACAATTTGTTAAGATAAACATAAGGTTATCATATTTTATATTACCTATACATAAAGTTTAATTAAGGGATATAAAAAATTTAATCAGACTGCCGGTCCGTCACGAGAAGAAATATTACAATTAAGAAATATTGATAAAATTATTATTTATAGGTTTATAGGTATTTTATTTGAAAAAAAATTACAAAAAGTGATTTTTAATGTAAATTATAGTATACTACACTTATAACTAGATCTATTGATTCTTTTGCTTGTAGATATATGACCAGAAAATCCAATAAATAAATAATATTTTTTTTTCCGTTAATAATTTTTTTTTGTAAATTCGAGATTTCCTTTAAAGGATATTTGGGGTTGTTTAACGTTTAAATTAATTTTTTTTTCATTTATTAAAATATTCATTTATTAAAAATTCATTTTGGACAGAGGGGAAATGAACCGTCTCCTTGCGAGAGAAAAATTTTGGATTTGATCAGTTTTTTTAATTTTTAAAAAATAAATATTATTTTAAATTTAGCAATTTTAAATATTTAAAATAGAATAAATTAAAAAATAGAATAAATTAATAATTTTAAAAATAAAAAATTTTAAATTTTAAATATTATTAATTTAAAATATTAAAAATAAAAAATTTAAAATATTAAAAATAAAAAATTTAAAATATTAAAAATAAAAAATTTTAAATATTATTAATTTAAAATTTAAAATATTATTAATTTAAAATTATTTATTTTTTGTTAAAAGCTTTTTATTTATCCTTGCATTAATGAAAAATGTATAATCATTGGCATAAAATTTAATATTGATAAAATACTTTCAATGATTTTGATTTTGATTTCAATGATTTTGATTTCAATGATTTTGATTTTGATAATTTCTGGCAACCCATGATTTCTACTGATCGAATTCAAAAGAAATCAGAAAACCTAAAAAAAGTAAAAGACGATGTTCAAAAAATACGGGACATCGCTGATTTTGATAATCATCAAATACAAAATAAAAATAAACCCCTAAAGGAGTCTGAATTAACAATAGAAGAATTAGAAATATTAGCAGAAAAAAATAAAACTTTTTTCGGCGCAATTCGAATTGCACCTTGTGAAAAAACTAAAATCGGGTTGATTTCTTTAATTTTCGGAATAATAATCTTTATTTACTCACTTATGCGCGAGTTTAAAGATGCCTTTATGATGGATAGTCAATCTATAATCGCTATTTATTACATGAAGATGATTATAATTCCTATTGTCGTTTTTGTAGTGATGGCAATTCTGCATCGTCTCTATTTTTATTACGACAACGAAATTATCCTGAAATATACTTTTTTAGGATTTGGAATTTATTTTATTTTCTACGGCACCTTAATATTTCCATTCCGTAAATTTCTTGAACCAAACGCGTATTATGAATTAGACATGTTCTCGGATGATCAAATGAAGTATAAAGGAGGAAATTTATTATTGGCTATTATAACTATTATTCTTCGTTGGACATCAACGTTGCATTTCATAATTTCCGAGTTATGGGGATCAACAGTTCTCTCTATTTTATTCATGTCATTCATTATCGATATTTGTCATATTCAGCAGTTTTCAAGATTTCTACCTCTTTTGACTATTTTAGGGAATATCGGGCGCGTCGTGTCTGCGCTCTTTACTTTTGGATATGGAAAATTCACAAATAGAGTTGAATATAAATTTACAAATTATATAATTTCAGGATTTTTTATAATTTTTGCCATTTTAAGCTTTTATATGTTTTACCTGATAAGGCATCTAATTGCTAAATATCCCGTAAATTTGAGAAAAGAAATAAAATCGATTGCAAAAAACGATGGAGATGTAAAAAGCAATAGAGACCACGAAAAAACAGGTCTTGTAGGATCCCTGAAAATAATCATCAAGTCAAAATTTGCAGCTGCGATGTGCTTCATCGTATTAACATACAGCATCATTCTTTGTATGGTAGAGGCATTACAAAAGGCATCAATGCAAGCATGTGCTACAGAAAATAACAGTGACATTATTTCACACGTTCTTTCAGTTCAGTGGCTTAACCAATTGCTTACAGCTTTAATATTAATATTTCTTCTCTTGTCGCCTTTTCAGCGACTAATTGAATATTCAGGGTGGTTGTCAATGGCCATAATTCCACCAATAGTGTCATTAATCGCAATCACAACGTTGACAATCGTGAGTTTCGTGAACACATGTTCTGCCGATAAATGCAACTTTTCATTTTTAATCTCACTCAGTGCCAAGCTTCGTAATTTATTTCCATTTTTATCAGTTGAATGGGAACAATGGATAGCAACAATAACTTTAATACTTTTTAAAGTTCTAAAGTACGGCCCATTCGACATATCAAAGGATATTATAGGAAGACGGATTGATGATACTCATCGATCAAGATTAAAAAGTGTTTATGATGGAATTTTTGGTAATATTGGAAAATCCTTAGGTTCTATTCTTACAATTGGTATTTCATTCTTTTTTGATAGTTCAGATGACATTCGAGATTCATCACTCTTTTATTTGTCAATTGCCGTTTTATTTATTTTTTATTGGATCCTGACAATTTTTTATTTGAGCAAAAAGTATAACGATGCTGTTGCGAGAAATAGTACTATTGATATTCATTGAATTAGAAATAAAGTCTAAAAATATCTATAATTTATTATTAATAGTTATCTTTTATTATTAATAGTTATCTTTTGATTTATTATTAATAGTTATCTTTTTAATTACAAACGGAGTTCTCATCTTAATCGTATTTAAGAATTTCTTATTTATTCTATCGAATATTTAGATAATACTATTCTTTAAAATCTGGTTTTAAAATTATTTGTGTTAAACTGTAATCATTGATAATTAGTCTTGATTTTAATACTTAATATGCGTCAATTCTCTACTGTTAATTAACCTTTTCATTTTATTACAGCCCTTTTCATACTTATAAAACCCTTTTTGCAAACTTATAAAACCCTTTTAGCAAACCTATAGAACCCTTTTAACAAACCTATAAACCTATTTTGCAAACTTATAAAACCCTTTTTGCAAACTTATAAAACCCTTTTTGCAAACTTATAAAACCCATTTCTTTTAAAGTTATATACCCGTTTCTTTCAAAGTTATAGACACATTTTTTCAAAGTTATAGACCCATTTATTTCAAAGTTATAGACCCATTTCTTTCAGACTTATACACATATTTTTTA
>SDVU01000248.1:0-16610 GCA_016256075.1 Dictyocoela muelleri | reverse complement strand
ATTATGTTGTCAACATGTATATATATATGTGGTTTTAAAAATTTCCGGCATTTTTCCGGAAAAATGCCGGAAAAAAACCGGAAAAATGTCGAAGGCTTTTTTCCGGACTACCGTTTGTTTATCTGTGACAATTAACCAACAAACTATTTATGTCATATTCGGTTTTTTTCTTAGTATTCACTCGTCTTAGAAAAAAAAATACCAGAACCTAAACTAATCAAGAAATGTTAAAATATATGATTATCAGTTTATAACTGTTCATACTGCAGAATATTTTTTTGGTGGGGGAGAAAAAACCGAAAACAGAAGTATTTTAATCTGATAAATTCTAAAATGTTTACGTTTCTTATTAAAAATAATAAATACTTGCATTTAAGAATTTATCAGATTAAAATACTCATATGTTCGGTTTTTTATTTCACCTCTCAAAAAAATGCAAAATGAACGGGATATTATCCAATATTTTATGAATGGAAATATAAAGAAAATTCTTTTTAAACATATCCTTCGTTTTCTACAATCGAAATCGTTACATCTTAAACAAGCGCTTAGCATATAATATTGATTAAGGAAAATTTCCATTTAAACTCCACACGTAGTACACTTCATATATTTTTTGACTAAACTCTTCCTCCTTAGAATATTAAAGCATATTCAGTGTTTACAAAAGCCCGAGTGGCTATTTAATTTGAAAAGAAACATTTCTCTCCTTATTAAGCATATTTTTATTTTATTTTTTTTCTTTAAGGCCGTGTGACCTGCCAAAAAATCTGCCGGTAACACGGCCTAGGTTCAATTCTTTCATTATCGTTAACACCACTGTCGAATTGAAGATATTTTTTTCCAGAAATACTCATTTTTAATTCATTAGGTATATCATCGGTTTCATAAAAATTTTTAATTATTCTATTTCTAGTTTTATTTATTATCTTATTTAAAGAATTATGTTTGCTAAGGCAGCTGTTTCAGAAACATCAAGATTTTTATGTATTCCCGATATTATTTATTTATTATTTAAAAACGTTTATTTAGCAAGTTTGCGCATTTAATTTATACCTAAATCTTTTTAACTTCTGTGGGAGTAATTGGTGAACATTCATAGATAATATCATCTTTATTTAATATATTATTTTCCTGTGTTTTCAGTTTTCCTTTGTATTTTCTATTGCCGAACCACCATGTTATTGTTGTAAGTGTCTTTTCCTTAAAATTATAATAATAATTATTATAAACGATTGTTTTTTTTACCTTTTTTTGTTTTTACATTGTAAAATTCATCATTTTCTCGTATATTAGTTTTTGGATGCTATAGTCGAACAGCATCCAGAAATCCTGAAAGCAATATAAAATTACCAATCACGTTGAGGAATTAGAATGTTAAGATAAACGAGATTGAGAATATCGGGTTGTGATCATTGGTACTTTAAAGCTGTATTTTTATTGGATAATTAAAATATAAAAAAAAGAAAAATTAAATAAATAAGTTTATATGGAATCTTTTTATTCTTTTTATGCAAACGGTCCTGATAAAGGCCAATAAAACCAACTAAAGAGGTAAATCTTCTTTAAGGTCTGTTTTACATCAAGAGCAGGCGCGGAATCGAGGGTCATTGAGAAACAAAAATGATTCAGCTGATATTTTGCATACAGATATATTTAGACCCAGATTACTTCAGGGAATAGACTATAATGAAGCTAAAATTCTACTCTTCATGATATGTAGAAGCCGATGATTTGGCGAATTAGATTTAGACAACAAAATATTACATATAGTTGAACAGTCTGATAAAAATATCCAAAAGTAGTATTTCGAGAAAGGGAATAGGAACAATCTCCCAGACAGCATAGAAAAGTTTATTTAAGAACTACAAATGTTTATCCAAGAAAGAGTGATACATCAGATGAAGAAATACTCTGATGAGAGCTGGGTAGATTACCTCATAAGAATTAAACATGATAAGGATTCCTGCCATATATCAGATAAAGAAATAATTCGTAAGTTGAGATCAGAAGATAAACCACAAACAATTGAGAGCATATTTTATTCATCTAAAGAGTTTGTGATATTTTATCGCGAGTTAACGAATTAAAAAGGAATAAAAAATGTAGAATAAGTGATTATTCATCAAGAAAGCCGAAAAATGATTATATGAAGTATAAAAAAGTTAAATTAATATATTCTAAAGAACGCAAATCAGATATACGTGACTTTAAATGTTTCAAATGTGTAAAACTAGGTCATTATGCAAGAGATTGTTATTCAAATGATAAGAAGAACATAGTGAATAAAAAAAACGAAGAGGATTTAGACATGAGATATTTGATGTTGAATGATGTTAAAATAAAGACGTTATTCAATTCTGGTTCATCCATAAATATCATTACGAAAGGTATTTTTAATCGATTAAAAAATTTAAGAATAGATAGAATTTCGAATGGAATAAAAATTAAACTTTTAAATGGCTCATGTATAGAAAGTAAATAATCATTATCAGTAAATATCAAGTATTATGATAAAGAAACAAATGAAAAGTTTTATGTCATCGAAAAGGGCATTGTTTACGTTATTATAGTCCAAAAGTTAATGGAAAGTTATTACATAAATCAAAAAATTTCCCTTTTGAGTGTAATATACAAACAAAAACGATAATGTTGTTAGTTGGACACGTCCTATAAAAAGTCTTAGAGATAAAGAAGATTTTAAGAAGCTCATTTCTGAAATAAAAAAAGGTATTATTGAGAGAAGTAAATCATTGTGGTTAAACCCGATAGTTTTAAACCATAAAAAGTCGGGTTATCTTCGGTTTACATTGGATTTAAGAAAGGCCAATGAATTGATAGAATTAGATAAATTCTAGTTACCAAATATTCAAGAAGTTATTCGGTCTTTACATGGAATGGAATTTTTCAGTGTGCTTGACTTGAAAGATGGATATTTTAAAGTACCTCTAACATCTAAAGATCGAGAAAAAACGGCATTTTTAGATCTGAATCACCGAATTATGCAATTTACGAAAATGCCACAGGAATACCCAAATATTCCAGCAATTTTCGAGAATGGTATGTGTATGATTTTAGATTCATTAATAGGAAAAGCATGTTTTGTCTATATGGACGATATTTTTTTATTCGGAAAGAATAAATACGAGTGTTCGAAAAATTTGAAGTTGGTTGAAAATAGACTAAATGAATATTATTTGATAGTTAATATTGAAAAATCGGTGTATGAGAAAGAACAAGTGGAATTTTTAGGATATAAAATCGGGAAAAATAAAATTTTTCCTATTACTAAACGAGCTGAAGGTATAATAAATTATTTAAAACCACAAACAAAAAAACAAATAATGCGTTTTTTAGGATTAATGAACTATGATAGATTATTTATTCCGAAAATTTCTACCTTATCAAATCCATTATATAAATTGCTAAAAATGATGGAAATAAGTTGAATTGGACTCCGGAATATGAACAAGTTTTCGAAGATATAAAATCTATTGTGTAGAAAACTTGAGAATAACATGCCTAATCTTAATGATAAATTTGTCCTCGAAGCCGATGCATATTCAGTAGGACGTGTGCAGTTCTGAGGCAAGATAGTAAGCCTATAGCATATATTTCACGAGTTCTTAAAGGTGCTGAAAAGAATTATTCTGTAACTGAACGAGAGACGCTAGCAGCAATATGGGCAATGGAGAAGCTCGAATATTATTTAATGGGAAATAAATTTATATTAATTACTGACCACGAAGCATTGGAAGAGATTCATAAGAAGAGAGATTTTGGAACACCCCGAATACAAAAGTGGTTAGAGAGATTCTAAAGGTTTGATTTTTACGAGTGTTATAAAATCGGTAAGAATCTAGAGCAAGCAGACGCTCTCAGACGAGTGGCAATTACTATTAAAAATAAGGGATTTCTATTATAAAAAAACTGATGAAAATTCAATCTTGAAGCAAATTTTAGATATACATAAAAAATGGCCATCTAAAAAATATTTATCAGATCGTAAATATGAAAATAAAATGGTGACATATAAAATACTCAGAAAGGCATTGAAAAAATGCAAAGAATGTAGTTTTGTCGATAAAAAATTTGCAAAAATGCTCAATTCATTAAAAAATATAATCCCGGAGAAATAATAGGTATATATCTATTGAAAGTAGTGAAAAATACTTACATTTCAGTCTCAATCGATTATTTTTCAAGATACGCCCACGCCTAAAATTCTTTATCTAAATGTGTAGACGAAACAAAAAGTTATTTAAATTATGTCTACAAACACTTAAAATTCGAAACTATTAACGCATATAACGGTCGTGAGTTTAATAACTCTAAAGTAATAGATTTGGCTAAAGAAAGAGAAATTGTTATAGAATTTAGCATACCCCATTACCACTAAAGCAATGGGAGAATTTAAAGATTAAATAGAACCATCCACTATGGATTAAAAAAAGTGGTGGGTACATTAGGAAGTAAGCTCAAGAAAATTATATATTCATATAATAATAAATTGACTCATATAGACATATTAATGACACCCATGGATGCTTTACTTCCGTAAAATAGAATCAATGTTTTGAGGAGATGTAATAAATACAATAAGGAATTCAAAAGTAAAGGCAAATTAGAAATTTTCGAAATAAATCAGAAAGTTACAATAAAAAATGAATCTGTAAAAACTAAGTTAGATAAATAATTAGATAGAACTGCTCACTTTATTTCCAAATTAGGAGAAAATTCATATTTAGTAAATGTTAACAATAAAAGCATAGTAAGGCACAGTTATCATCTTAAGTATTGGCCAGGAAATGTTGAATGTTATCGTCGAACAGCATCCAGAAATCCTGGAACCAATATAATATTACCGATCCCGTTTACGAATGAAAATGTTAAGATAACTGAGATTGAGGATATCGGGTTGTGATCATTGGTACTTTAAAGCTGTATTTTTATTGGAGAATAAAAATATAAAAAAAAAAGAAAAATTGAATAAATAAACTTTATATGGCATCTTTTTATTCTTTTTATGCAAACGGTCTTGATAAAGGCCAAAAACCAAACCTTAGTCATAAGGGTATTTTCTTAAAAAATTGTATACCCCTTTTTTTTCCGTCCGAAAGTGCATTTTTTCCGAATGATCAATAAGCAGATTCCAGGGGCTTTCAATTGTCTGGATATGCGCACCTGTTTCAGGATCAACAAAATTTGTCTTATGACAGACAGATAAATGCTTAAATCCTATGTTATGCAATTTATTATATGAAGCAGTCTGGTCTGTAATTATCAGTGTTGATCTTCAACTATATTCTTTAATATTTTTTCCAAAGTTTTTCGACTACGATCAGGAACAACTTAAATATAACATCTACCTCATTGTCTTTCGACAACGCCAAAACCCATGTTTGTTTGATAAAATAGCCTTTTCCACACTTCTCAGACGCCATTAATGATTCGTCTGCTTAAACAATTTTTCCAGATCCACCTAATTTCTTTGTACTTTTATTATAATCACATATTTTATTTTCAATTCGCCTTTTTAATTCTAAAATAATTTTTTTTGACATTTTTAAATTTCTTACTAAACTCGATGTAAGTGTTTCTTTATAAAAATAATAGTAGCAAAATAATATAAATTTCGTGTACTCAACTCGGGGTTTCTGCTGTATGGTATTGTGTTTGTAATATACTTTAAAATTACATTTGCCCAAACAATAAAAATACTTTCTGGCTTTATTATAAAATTTCATTTTTTTACATAAAACAAACGCCTTGCTTTTGTTTAATATGCCATATCTCAGAAGTATTTTTTCGGCATGCTTTTCATTTTTGATAGCTCATGCACGCCTATTTTTGACAAGTTTTAAAATTTCTTATCTATAAGGGTGGGATATTGTGATTTTTTCGACTCCCCAGAGGATTAAGGTTCCAAAAAAGGGGTTAAAAACTATAACCACAAAATATCCTAATTTTTTTACTATTATTATTACATCAAAATTTTTTCTTTTGCAAATTGTGTTCCCATATTTTAAATTTGATTTAAAGAAGTGTGAAAAATTTGATATTTTTAATAATGATAATTTATAAGAATCTCGTTACATAGCCTGACTAATTTTTCTCCAACGGGCGGAAAATTGGATGTCTCGTTCAAAAATATTTATCCGATTTTTCACCCAAACAGTGATTTAATAAACAATTTTTTCTCTTAAAATATTAACTTTTTAGATTTTAAGTACTTATAAACAATATTTTTTCGAAGTATTAATCACTGGTTTTGAAAAAGGCATTAAAGTGATGACCTAAAGTTTACGATAAATAAATTCATTTTGGAAACTCACGGGAAACAATAAATGTTTAGACTGTCGCAAAAGGCAGTATTTAAAAATTATAGCAATATTATAAATATAAGAAAGACCTAAGTTATAACTATGCCAAAAATCTCTAAATAATATTTTGAACACGGCAAAAAAAATTGAGTATTAATTAAGAACAGTAATTAAAAACAATTATACCAAACAAATTAATTCCCTTGTAGTTATAAATCTTCTCAACTTATCAAAAAAGACACACTGACTTTACAGAAGGGAAATAAATCGGCCATCCAGTCTCTATTAAGAGAAATTGAACTGCGTAAATTGTATATGAATCGCTGACGAAAATCACACGTTGGCCTCGGTAACATAAACTTTTTAAATTAATTAAAAATGTTTATTATACATAAAGATTCATAAATTTATATTAAAAATATTTTTTTCAAAATTTTTTTGCGGTAAAAATTTTTTATTATAGAAATTTGGGCGAAAAATCGGCCGAATATTTTTAGAAGAAAAATCAACGTAACATATTTTAAATTTTATTTAAAGGTGTGTGAGAAATTTACGATTTTTCATAATGAAATTTTATTAAGAGTCTCATCACAAATTGTGTTCAAATTTTATAATTTTAATTCAATTTAGAAAAATATATAAAATCAATGATTTTAATTTAAAATTTTTAAGTATACAGCTTGCTCCAAATTGTGTTCTCTTTTAGAATAAGGTTAAAAAGGATGTTTTTTTTAAAAAATAGCTGCGAAATGATAATTTGTTAAGAATATAATTTACATTTAAGCATCAAAAATTAGAAAATTTCAATTTTTTTATAAAAAATTTCAGTTTATCAATTTTGTTTTTTTAAAATTTTTTTTGACATTAATAATTTCTGATGTTATATTATTTTTTATTTCACAATTT
This sequence comes from Dictyocoela muelleri, assembly GCA_016256075.1. Classification (NCBI taxonomy): domain Eukaryota; kingdom Fungi; phylum Microsporidia; genus Dictyocoela; species Dictyocoela muelleri. The sequence continues at coordinate 9,381 of SDVU01000248.1, read as the reverse complement.
TCCCTATCAATAGATAATACTTCTAAAGAATCCTCATAAAAAATGTAATCGAGATGTTGACGCGATTAATATGATAAATTATATGGCCTTACTAATAAAATATTACATCCGACACTTATAACGTCTCTTTGTCGAGTTTTATACTCTCTTATGTATCTATTGACATAATCTAAAAATCCTATTCTTATATAATCCTCTATTAATTCGCAATTCTAACGTTTTTTACTCCATTAACATATCCTTGAAATATAACGAAAAGTTTCATTTTAGTTACCAAATGCGGAGTATTATTATATTTATATACTATTTTATCTAAATAATTTACTAATTAAAATATCCGATTTGGCATTCATTTTCCCAATCTTTCTTCAAGAGTTCTATTAAATTGTTCAATCTATGATTGTGAATGAGGAATATAAGGTTTCCATTCACTTTTCGAATTTAAATTTTTTTTAATTATTTCTAACAGATTAATTTATAAACTAACCACCATAATCAATATGGGAAATATCTCAAACATTTTCTTTATATAAAAGAAATCTTAAAATTTCAAATAAGTTGAAGTGTACTTTCTTTTTGCTTGGAAGAACATTCGAATTTGAAAAAACATATCCATAAAAGTAAAAATATGGGTACTACTCCGCTTTAGAGGTGTAAAAATTTTTGAGGGGGGCGAGAAAAAAAAAGAATTATTGATATACAAAGTGATCTGGGAATTGCTTATCACCAGTTATTTTTAGATATATGAAATATTTATACTTTTTCTTAATTCGGCTACGCCAAATTAGGTAAAACTTAAGATTTTGACATATATCTAAAAAATCTATATCGGGATTAGTTATTCCCAGATCATTTTATATATCAACAATTATCTCAGTTTCTCGCCCTCTCAAAAATTTTTACGCTTCTAAAGCGGAGTAGTACCCATATTTTTTCGTGTGTGTATAAATCAGAATATTTTATATTTATTTAATTTTATTTCAATATTTGGTAATTTTAGATAGTTAATAAAAGGTAATATTTTTTTCTGTCAATTTTTACTTAAAATTCACAACTTTTTCTAAATTTAACAACTTTTACTTAAATTTCACAAGCTTTTATAAATTTCCAAATTTGTGCAAATTTATAACAAGTTTTCAAATTTCTCAAGTTTCTCAAAATTTCCCAAGTTTTTCAAAAATTTTTACATATTTTACTAAATTATTTATAAAATGTTTTTTTTAAAAAAATCAACTTCTTTTAAAACCTGTTTTTATACTTAACTTTATAATATGTTATTTATTGTATCCCTTAATGTATTGACATAAATGAAATATTTTTTTGTCGTTATTTTGTATAAAAAAATTAAAGACATTCTTCTTGCACATTGGCTAGAGATTGTTTATAATAAAAATGTCTTAGAAAAAATCTTTTTTAATACAACAAATTTTTACGAATATATAAAAAAATAATTAAAATTTTAAATAATTAATTAAATGTTTTTCATATTCTAAAACTGATTTTTTCTTTATATTAGGTTTACATTTTTTTAAATTTTTCTCTCTACCAAGAAGGTTTCAATAAAACTAATTCTGTTTTGTAATTTTAAGAACGCATATATATATATATATATAAATGTGTGTGTGTGTGTGTGTGTGTGTGTTTTATTAGAAAATTTTGCACATGAACACAGTATATGCCTGTAATTTTCAAGTTCAGAGTAAAAGTAATTAAGATAAATTGACTATAAAATATAAAAAATTGATTGAATGTTGTCATTTTTTGTAAGAAAGTACTCTGAAAGCAATACAGATTTTATATACTATCTCCTTTATCTACTAAAAAAGGTTTTTTTCATCGTTTTTTTGAAAGTATAAAAAAAATAATTGTTTTTGTGTTATTTGCTCTTTTTTATAACGAATTTTAGTAAGATTAGACTCCTTTTTACCACATTCATTAATAATTTTAAAACTAACATTGAAAAATTTATAAAATTTCATTTCATTATGGTTTAAATATTTGTCCTTTATTGTAAGATTAAACCTTTCTAATGAATTATTGGTACTAGGATTTAAATGATCATATTATTTATATTAATTTTGATTTTTGTTAATATATTGTTTTTCAAATAATGTTAGGAATTCCTGTGTTTAGAGTACGATACAATATTTTACACGAAAAGATCTTTTTTTTTATCAAGTAGTTCTTTAGATGTAAATCTTTGCAAAAAATAAATTCCCTTTCAAGTTCCTTTATAAAGATATCTGTAAGTTTTGATAAATAAATTTTTGATGAGTCATAATTTAGTTCACAAAAATTTGTTTATGCGAACAATGCCACTAATTTTTACTGCTGTTGTAATTTAATTAGCGTTATAAGCTTTAAAATTCTTTGAAAGATTAACATCGCTATATTTTTCTTTATTTAATAATAATTGTTGAAAAATCAAAGAATAAGTTTCTGTGCTTTTATTTTCGGGCTATACTGATGGCTGAACAAAAAATATTCTGTTTAAATCAGAAAATCCTATAATAATAACAGATAACCATCATATGTTTAACTTGTAGGTACCATAAATATGAATATTTGTAGAATTTTGGAAATCACTCAATAAAGATTTATTAGTCAATAAAACTTTTTAACATGTAGTTTCATAAAATGTAACATAAGGAGTCTCTTTTTTTTAACAAATTTTATGAAAAAGTTTAATAACATCAAAACAATTAATTCATTATGTTTCACGATCTCTGATTTATTTAATCGAGCAATAGTATTATAGATTAATTTTATGTTAACTAAGGGATAATCGGCTCCGATAAATTTCATAATATCTCTAGCGATTGTAATTTTATTATTAAGTACTTTTTAATCGAATATTTAATTTTTGAACTGAAAAGAGATCTTTCTTCAACATTTTTACGTAATCACAATCAGCTTTGTGCGCTCGCTTTTAAAGATTTTTATAAGTTCTATGTTTTTAAGATCATATGATAAACGAAGCTTAAATGTACATTTATGTTTTTGCTTCATTTTATAATAATAATATATTGTCTTCTCAGTCAATCCTATGATAGTCGTTTCTTTTTGCAAGTTATCTAGATTTTCGACAAACATTTTTTTTATCTAGTATTTTACAGTCTAATGTTCTCTTTTTTTTATTTATGTCATTAGGGGGTTGAAAACCATTTTTTAAAATTTTTTGAGGCGAATTTAGTAAAATTTATCACGATTTTTAGTAAAGCTTATAATTTGTGTAAAACTTGTGATAAATTTGAGTAATCAAAGTTGAATTTTATAAAAACTGTGTATTTCAAAATTATTTGTGAAAGTCGAGAAAAAATTTGAAATTTGAGTAAAATTTGTTTAAAAAATTTCACCATTATAAAATAAATATCCAAATATATATAAATTCGTTCTAGAATTTATAATTAGCAAAAGGATTTTATGGATATTTCGTTTTTAGACTTTTAAGGCATATTATCGAAGTTCCAAACACATTAGATTACGATATTTAAACCCTTTTTAGCCGATGTTTTTCTCTTTATACCGCCATATTATTTGTACTGATTCATATTTGTGAATTTTTAAAATTAAATAGCAAAAAAATTCAATTCACTATAAAAATATATTTATATTAACTATTTTTTTAATTCTAAATCATTTCTACAGTGAGTACAATATATAGGTGTCGGTATATTTACCAAGGTTCGATTACACATGAGCATTTTCAAAATGTCGGGTGGTGAGGCCGACATATTATATTTTATAATTTAGTTAGTGATAAATTTAGCTAGAAAAAAGTCGAATTAATTCCATTATGAGATTTCTCACTTTCACAAATCTTCAAAAACCATTGTGAAAAAAAAACGAAAAAGTCGTTTTTTTCACAATGGGTTTGATCGTATATATATATATATATATTACAAGCTGTCAACAATTATAGCTGTAAACTCGGAGAGTTGTCTCTAGTCATAGTCTTATGACCTTTGGTTCTTGTGTTCCAATAATAAGTCACTTCTTAAGCTACCCATAAGCCCAGCTGTATACGCGATTTTCTTTTTATCAATGACATGGCAGGATACAGGTAATTATGAGCTTTTTCATGATATTTTATTTATAACTACTTTTTGCTGAGGTGCGTCGACGCACTCATCCCTACACCTAGGAGAATTCCTTCTGCTACATTGTCATATTAGAACAAGTCTTACTCAGCTATACCACAGTGAAACAACTGTATATTGATACTATATTTCTATAGTTTTTGACCGCTTAATGACATTCCCTTATTATTTATTAAAGAGCGACGTCGGCGGAATTCGAACATGATACGTAAATATTACATTCAAACATGTTAATTACTGAGCTAGCTGGCCATGGTTTTGATCATTTTTCGTGAAAAAAACATCAAACTTTTAAAATATAAATATTAAAATAAAAATCACTTTAATGATGAAAATGTCTAGTTTTTTCCAATGTACTCAAAAAATTCTATATCATTATAAAAATAAAAATTTTCAATTATTTTTTTAAAATGATATCGCTCATTTTCAGTTTAATTTCACCAGGTTTTATTTTATTTACCTTTTTTTGTATTATCGTCTTCTATTTTTGTAAAATTATAATTATTTTCAAAATTGATAGATTTTTTTTGATTCTAGTATTTAAATGCCTGTGATAAGCTTCACAGCTATTAGTTGTATATGAGAAATTATTCTTAACACGTTAAATGCCGGGTCTTCTTTCGAAACGTGCCCGAGCCAAAGGTCGCTACCATGGATTTGATATTTTTAATTTTTAAAAAAAATAATGAAAATAAAAAATATAAAAACTTGTAAAAAAATCCAAATATACTAACTTAAATATAATTTTAATATTTCTTTTAAAATTTCAAAAAATTCTTCTCTTGAGTTATTCATCAAAAACCTTCTTTTAAATGTATATTCTGCTATCCAGTTGTCAATATTATCACGTTTAACACTGCGCTACATCGCATAGTATTTTAAAGATGGAATAAAAAATCCTTAAATATTATTAGTATGGATTCCATTTTCGCTTATAAACCCCTCACTATGATTCACAACTTCATGAGATAAATATAAATTTTCAGCAACACCTGGGTATGAAGGATAACCATTCGAATGTAATTTACTGCAAACACCTATTTTGCCTTACAAAGATCGCGTTAATAAATCCGTTTGTCTATTTTTTACCCGTTGTATAAAAAATTGACTCTTTATACTTGAATCGATAGTTCCCAATATCCAAATAGTCTTTTTGGTATCATCATCGGTACTAGTAGGTTATTTTTTACATGCCTCTTCGACTTATAACAGTCTCGGCAACTTCTGTGATTCACCCTTCACCGACGAGGAAAACTGGTCTAGAGTGACATAAATCTTTATAGAAATCTGATAATTTCCATTTTATAAATGCAATTGTCGAATAAGAAACCCCATAATATGAAAATAATTCTTTAAAATTCGCACCGCTTAGTATTAAATAAATTATGTAGATTTGTTTCGTCATCTCTATTTTTATGTTTATTAATTAAATTCTTTTACGACAAAAGGGTGTTTTACATCTATATAAAATTATATCTTTTGAATCTCGACGAAATATATATATATATATCAAACTTCTACGATTGCATTGCAGCCAGGATACACCTTATTAATGCTTATGATATCATTTTTAATAAAAATATCGAAAAAATCATCCGTATTTTAAAAAATTTTATCTAAACGCCTAAAATAATAGTGGTATTTTAAAATAAAGAATTTTCAAATAAAAAAATATTTTTGAATAAATCATTTTTTTTGCTTTTCTTTCGAAACGTACCCTAAAAAATTTTAAAAATTTCGGGCAATTTTCGAAAGAAGACCCCGAATGCCGACCAGAAATGCGCGTTTTTATTTGTTTTAGAACCTTTTTTAATAAAATTTTTCTGGAAAAAGGCTATTATTGAATTATATAATTCTTCATTATTACTTAAACTGTAAATTTTAATAAACTCTCCTTACAATACATTCGGGAAGAACCAAGGCTAAAAAAGTAAATATACTTTACAATTTTCTTGTATGATGGATCTTGCTTATAATTTAAAATATATTTCGGCTTTATTTGTCGTATAATTATTTGACTAAAGTGAATAACACAACCATATAACTTGTATCGGGAAATTTTGCGGATATTGTGGAAAATAAAGCAGATTAAAAATCAATATTTATGAAATCGGAATGTTTATTTATCCTCGACTTAATTATTGAAAAAACATCATTGTAGTCACTTTTTTTGCACAAGATATAAATAACTGGAATGGTTTTTCCAAAAAAATTAAGCCGTAGATTATCAAAAATTGCTCTAAATTTTTCGGTGCTGTAAAAAGTTATATCAATTTGCAAAAAATGGCTATGATTTAAATTATTTAAATTTTCTTCGGTATAGAATCATAATATTATCTGTTTGTGATTGGTTATGATATTGAAGAAATTTTCTTCATTCGAATGTGTATTTACACATTTCTAACGCATCGCTATTAAATTTGATTTTATATTGATATTTAAATTTTGCCTCTTACAAAATATGCTCTCATTGAATCATATTTCGGTATCAAAGATATATCAGGATAATCTAAAATGGCTGAAACTTCATTAAGAACGTTCATAAACTTTGCATCTATGTTTGTTTTATGATTACTGATTACTTGATTTATTTTTATTTTAATCAGTCTTTCATTCTCTACATCATGATAATGCTCATAAAATTATAAATTTTTTTGTTAATACTATCTAAATGTATTATATCTGTGAAATCTCATCTAGGCAAATAAATTAACGTATTTCAGTGGTTATTTTTGTATATTACTGACGTGTCGAGGAGGAATTCGGCTAAAGCGAAAATAATATTCTATTATACTTATTGCTTCTTTGTTGCTAACATTGTCCGAGATATGTTTCCTCTTATCGTCTTGGTGTGCATGTTTAACATTAGAATAATTAATAAATTGTTTATTCTCAAAGTCTTTATTAAACATCACATTTTAACAATTTGTGTTTCTTTTATGTCTTAAAGTGATTAATAAAAATATAATTTATCATATTTTAATTACATTTCAATTTTAACATATTAATTACACATTTATAAAATATGTGGCAATATTTACTATAACATCACAATTATACATATAATTATCAATTATATACTTATTTTTACTTTCTGCGTTTTTTAAAATTTGCAGATTAGAAGTTACGGGTCGGGTCGTTTTTCTGAAAAGGACAAAAATTTTTTGTGAATAAACGACTTTTTCGTTTTTCTTCTCTAAATGCCGTTTATTGAGTTTAGATTTAAAAGTAGGCATTTTTAAAATGTCGCGCGCTGAGATCGCGACATATTATATTTTATAATTTTGTAAATGAGCAAATTCTGCTAGAAAAAAGTCGAATAATTCTTTTATGAAAATTTATAGCTTTAAAAAATCTTCAAAACTTGATAATAAGATTGTTTTTCTATATATGTGTATTTCTATTATTAGCATATACAAATTTTTTATTTATGATTTATTACTATAAGATTATATAAATCCATATTTTTAAAAAATCTAGGTCATGTTTACCATTTTTTCACATTGATAGTACTGTATCTTCAATCTTCAATCAACACTAAAATTAAATAACAAAATGCCCAATAATGTTGTTTTTCTATTTTCTCTAAAAATGTCTGATATATATTTTAACAACATTATGGAATTTTTTTTGCTCAACTAACATAATTTATTGTATTTTCTATGAATAATTGATGTTTTGCCCACTTATACTTAATATATTAATGTGTGTAAAAATATATAAATTTTCAATATATTTATTCATAAGTTGTCGAAAGTACTCTTATTTTTGAAAATGAAAAGTTTATCACAAAACTTCTGTTTTTTTTTTTGTTTTGTAGAATTAGCAAACATGAGAAGTAATCGGTACCTGGTATGTAAACTACACCCTGGGGGCTCTCACTTAAAAGCTTTTGAGATTCTGGTTTTATATATTTGAAAATATCTCGTAGAGTTAAAATGGGAAGTGTGTTTTTTAGATGTTAAATTGTCTATATGCTTTTTTCTATGGTCATGGACAAAATATATGACCATAGAAAAAAAGCATATAAACAATTTAACATCCTCAAAAACAGACTTCTCATTTTAACTCAACGTGATATTTTCAAATACATAATCGACATCTCAAAAAGTTTTCTCAGTGAGAGTTCCAAGAGCGCTGTTTTACATACCAAGTACTAAGTAATCATAGAAAGTGTAGAAAATTTATTGTATATAGAAGCGCTGTGTCTTAATTCGCCTGAAAACTAATTCACAAAAAAAAACCCATTTTGCCAAAACCAATTCGCCCAAAACCAATTCATCCAAATTCATTTCGCGAAAAAACAATTCGCCGAAAAACAATTCGCAGGATACCATTTCGCCGAAAACTAATTTGTCGGAAATCAATTCTTCAAAAACCAATTCGCTAAAAACCAATTCTCCAAAAACCGGATCGCCGAAAATTAATTTTTTTTAAAATCAATTCGTTAAAAATCAATTCGTCAAAAATTAATTCGCCGAAAATTAATTCGTTAAAAATCAATTCGTTAAAAATCAATTCGTTAAAAATTAATTCGTCAAAAAATAATTTGTCAAAAACCAATTTGTAGGTTTTTCACTTAATATTATAGTTTTAGACGAATTGGGTATTCACACAAATTTTAGGTAGAAATATTTGTAACAAATAAAAAAATTTAAGAGTAGGACAACTGATTCAACAAAAGGTTTTCATAAGAAGTATAACATAAAAAGGAATGAAACAAATCAACCCTTTTGATATGTAGATTCAACTTTGAAAAAAAAATCGAATATATAATGAAATCGTATTATGACGAATTCTAGTGATAGTAAACTTATAATACAAAAAGAGTTATACAATTCAAAAAAAGAAGTCATAGAGTCTGAATATTATATGAAAGTGTAAAGATAATTATGTAGCAGAACTGCTGTCTTAAACAATCAATAAAACTAGTTGTCTTAAACAATCAAAAAAACTAGTAGTTTAAATTTATTTTATATATAATAATTTTGGATCAGTGTATAATTTTTCCTGCATGCCACAAGCTACTCAAAAAATTTCCTATCTATTAATTTATAGAGCCAGATAGATCAGTGGTTAACACTCTTAAATATAAAATTTAGGATCAGGTGTCGTTGACCCCCCGGGGGTGGGGTCAATGACACCTGATATTAACACAAAAAAATATACACCCTTATGATTTCTAATTATTTACATTTTTTATGATCTTGCTCCAATGATGATTTTTTTAATTTCTTAACATCACATAATTTAATTTTAGAATATATTCAATGTGCATCAT
>SDVU01000247.1:0-16636 GCA_016256075.1 Dictyocoela muelleri | reverse complement strand
TAAATTAAAAAATATTATTTTAATTAATATTTATATTGTAAAAATTGAATTATATGCTGATAGCTCAGTGGTAACTATTTCATGACTACTAAATTTCAATGTTCGGCTCCCGGCGTGTGCTTTTTTTTTAATTTTTTTGACTGGTCGCGTTGTATGCATAGGTCGCGCGCTACGCGCGCGACATATTATTAACCGCTGACCGAAAAATCACTAAAGGAGAATTTTCGGTCAGCGAAAGGTGAAAATCCGAAAAAAAAACAACGCAAAACTTTAATGAATATAAAATTAATGAAAACACAAATGGAATAATAATAATTATTTATAATATATGCATTTATGTTTTCAATCGTAAAAATGAAGAAAAACTATGATGGATATGTGACCATTTTAAATGTCATAATCGGATTTACTGATAAACCTAAAAAGCGTATTTTATGCTAGATCATTTTTATCCTATTGAGTAATCAAAAACTTTAAAATTCTAACTAAATCGAAAATTAACCAAATGTAACACACAGTTCTGAAAAGTCGAATACTGCTCTTTTTAATGCAAGAATAAATTTGCTATAGATATACTTAAAATTCAAGATATAATGAACAATTTAGATTACAAAATTTATTTTCCGGTAATATTAAAAACAGTTTAGAGTAAACATTACTAAAAAGCTTAAAAACTTTTAAAATTATATTCATTTTGAATTTTTTTTTATATTTGGAAAAAAAATTAAATAAAAATTTTTATGGTATATACTATTTTATCTCGTTTTTTAAAATTTTCAAGGTGTTTTCTAAAATAACCAAAGCGTTTATTAAAATAACTAAAAAATTTTTTAATATTTTCACAGCGTTTTTTAAAAGACCACAATATTTTCTAAAAAAAAATTTTTCGTAATCCTTAAAATGAAAGCAACAAATAGAAAAAACGATTTGATATAAAATGAAAAAAGGAAAAACCTTATTAAAAAGTCATTGAAAACGGAAATACTGTTAATGATGCGGCATTTCTTGTGGATGTGAATTATCAGGTTGCTGCAAATATCATAAGATTGTATCAAAAGGAATTAAGAGTTGTGAAGAAAAAGACGAGCCTTCCAATAAGAAAATTAATCAAGAAATTTTAAACTTTGTTAAAAATTTAATCGAATTAAACTCTTTAATAACTTTGATTCAAATTTGAGAAAAAATAGAAAATACTTTTTCTATAAACATTTCTCTTGAGTCTATAAGAATAAAGATTTGTAAATTATAAATTACCATGAAAAAAGTTTCCTATACATCAATTAACAAAATCCAGAGACAAGTAAAAATAAAAGACAAATATATTCCCAAAGTTTTATGAATATTGAAGAGAGATTCATAGGGATTTATTGATGAATCATAATTTAATTTATATTTAAGAAGAACTTTTAGAAGATCTAAAAAGGGAAAGTCAGAAACTGCTATGGTTCTCTCGACACGTGGACAAAATCTGAGTTTAATATCAGCAATAACTGGAAATGAGGTTCTGTTCGCTAAGACGTTTGTTGTCTCGGTGAATTCCGATAGATTTCTTTGTTTTTTTGATCAGTTAATTGAAAAATACTACCAAAAATCGATTTTTGGAAACAGTATTTTTATACTTGATAATGCAAAGATTCATCATTCAAATATCACAAAAAATTGATGAAAAGAGAGTAAACGTCTTATTTTTGTCACCTTATAGTTACATGCTTAACCCGATCGAATTTTCATTTTCTAAAATTAAATCCATTGTGAGGAGGTCACTAGCAAGTGGTTCAAATGAATCTTTTACAAATATAATATTGAATTCTGTAAATCAATTAACTAAGAGTGATTTACAAAGTTATTCGAGAAATATAGGTCGCAATTGTTTGAAGGCGATTGGAAAAGAAGATTTTAATCAAAAATTTTTTAAAAAACGCTGTGGTTATTTTAAAAAACGCCTTGAAAATTTTAATTTTTTTGGGGTTATTTTAAAAAACACTTTGGTTATTTTAATAAACGCCTTGAAAATTTTAAAAAAACGAGTTGAAATACTTTATTTTGAAATAAAATTGTCTATATTTTAAATTATATTTTCATCTTTTTTTTAATTTCAATCGATTTATTATAAATTTTTAATCAATTTATTTGAAAGTTTCAAATAAATTTTAATTAATTAAATTTACCCGTTGTTTTTTCGGATTTTCACCTTTAAATTATTGATAACACACCGAAGGTGAATTTTCGGGCTGCCAAGAAACATAAGATTTCCTATAGTTCCAGCAATATCTAAAAAAGTAAAATGATATTATTGATTAAAAATATTCTTATAATAATTAGTACACTAATTTTAAAAATTTCATGAAGTTAATATGATTAATTATAATCTTAATATTTAATAAAATCATAAACATTTAATTATAATCTTAATTACAAAACAATATTAATATTTCTATTTAGCAATATTAATATTTCTATTTTTAATATTAATATTTTTAATATTAATACTATTAAGATTATAATTAATACTATTAAGATTTTTAATATTAAATATTAATATTTTTAATATTAATACTATCAAGATTATAATTAATATTATTAAGATTATAATTAATACTTTTAAGATTTTTAATATTAAATATTAATATTTTGAATATTAAATATTAAGATTATAATTAATTATATTAATTTAATTCAACACACTCAATACTAATAATATCTAAATTTAATTTACTTATCAGGTGAACAATAAAAAATTGTTGAATTTATCTTAAATTTTTTTCATTTAAAACTTCTAGCAAAATAACCTCAACAGCCTTTAAAAACTGTTCGCCTCTCAACCTACAATAAACAACAAACTCTTTATGTTTTTTATAATTATACTTTCCTCTAATGAATTTATTCTTTAAAAAACTATAAATTTTATCTTGAAAGAATAAATTTGTGTGTGAATCTTGGTTTATATAAATGAAAAGGTGTGTTTTAAATTCAAATATTTTGAAGTCAGTGGGTATCCCGGAAATAGAAGTTGTAAAGTCTATGTAAATAGATTCGGAAATCATGGATTTATTTCTATTAATCTTTTTGTTAGAAATAAAGCTAATTTGTTTGATTGGTTTAATGAATAGTTTATTGTTTGGTTGTTTGTTGGATATTTGATTGGCTAATTGATATATAGTTATTATTATATTTAAGTTTTTATTCATAACAACTTATTTTTTATTCTCCTTTTTTAGTAACCATTCATTTTAAAATTATTAAAAAATTATATTCAATATAGTTGTTGACTATCCAAAAGTTCAATATTAATCTTAAATTATATGAGTTTAATAAATTGCAATATATACTTATAAGATCAATTTCTAGAATTAGATTAATGTAAATATGATTAAAAGAAAAAGTTGGTTGGTTGCGATTAATTGATTAAGATTAGTATGTTTTATTATTAATTGATTAATATTAGTAGCATTAAGATTAGTATGATTTATTATTAATTGATTAAGATTAACGGCTTTCCGAAAAAAATGACTTGGGCATTTTACTGATATATTTTGGACATTATTCCGTAAAAATGCCCGAGTTTTTTAATATATTTAAAAGATAAATTGTGTAAAAATGTAATTAAATTTTCATTTTAACTTAAATTACATGTTAACAACATACATTGTTGTCGACTTGTAGAGTTTTATCTAACCATTGTATTTAGACCTTTATTTTTTATGTCTAAATTATACGTCACTACTAATCTACCCAGGTTTACATGCGATTTTCGTTTTATCAATGACTCGCAGTATACAATTAATTATAGCCTTTTTCGTGAATTTTGAGTATTTTTTGGCGAGATGCTTCGGATAAATTATTTATTCAAGCACCTAAGAGAGTCTCTTCTATTTCAATGTCTTATTAGACTGAATATTAATAATCTATACCATGGAAGAACTGTATGGTACTCTATAATTATTGATCCCTTAATTTTAATAAAAATTAATATTGAAGTGACGTTAGCGTATTAGAAATTAAGAATTCAAATGTTACAGTCAAGAGTTAAACTACTGGGGTATCTAACATTTTATTTATAAAATAAGTATTTATAATTTTTGTTTTAATAAATAAAAATTTAATTACATTTTTACATAATTTATTTTTACATAATTAAAAAACTCCAGGTATATATATAGAACAGGCTGAAAATTTCATAGGCCAATCCGGAGAGTTATCTCTATTCATAGTCTTTAAACCTTTGGTTCCTGATATTCCAATAATACGTCACTTTCTAAGCTACTTAAAGACTCAGCTGTATACGCGATTTTCGTTTTATCACTGACTCAGTAGGATACAGGTATTTAGTAGCTTTTCATGAATTTTTATTTTTCACTACTTTTTATTTATATTTCATAGAACTCATCCCCACACCTAAGAGAGTCTCTTCTGCTTCTCTATAAAAGATTTGACCAAGTCTTAATCAGCTATACCACACTGGAACAAATGTATATTACTACTATATTTCTATAGTTTTTGCCCGCTTAGCGTCATTTCTTTTTATTTATAAAAGAGTGACGTCAACGGGATTCGAACCACGATACTTAAATTTTAGATTAAAGAGTGTTATCTACTGGGCTATCTGGCACGAGTTTCATTGTTAAATAATAATTTAGATGAGTTAACGGCAAGCCCCAAAGGCCTACCTTGGTGGTAGGAACCTCTCTAAAGAAACCCGCGAAGAGTTTTAGTCAGCTATACCACATTTAAAACATGTATATTATTCCTATAATTCTATAGTTATTAACCACTTAATGTCCATTCATATTACTAATTAAAGTAACTTAAAATAAGTCGAATCACGATACTTAAATATTAAATTCAAGAGTGTTAATCATTGTGCTACTTAGCACACTTAATTAAATTCATTGTTAAAATTCTTAATTTTTTTAATTTAAAATATAAAAATTATACCATTTAAGGATTTTAAAATATTTAACTTTTTAAAGGATTAAAACAAAAAAAACTTTGCCCGTCACATTTCTTATAATTTTAAAGATCTTTAAAACCTTCGCCTTCTTCTAAAAATTATTAAAGATCTATAAATTTAAGACCCTAACTTCAAAATTTTATATAAAATTAAATTTTGACGTTAAAACATTAACCTTTAAAACATTAACCTTTAAAATATTAACCTTAAACATTAACCTTTAAAACATAAACCTTTAAAACATTAACCTTTAAAACATTAACCCTAAAACATTAACCTTAAAACATTAACCTTTAAAACATTAACCCTAAAACATTAACCTTTAAAACATTAACCTTAAAACATTAACCTTAACTTAAACATTAACCTTTAAAACACTAGTTAAAACCCCCTCAAAAATAATTAAACATCACATTTAATAAAAAATTTAAATAAACCCTCATGGGAATAGTTAATAACCTTTACAACTCAGTTGCTGATTTCTACAACAACATTAATCCAAATACATTGAGCGGCGCATCAGACATTATTGTTGTTAGATATAGAATAATAACTAATAATGAAGATCAACATATTATTGATATTAATAACAACAATAATATTGACAATATCAATTTAACCTACACATACTTCTACACATGCACACCATTCTACATTCGTTTTGGGACTCTCCAAATGTTCAGAATATCAATGAAAACGGTCCATCTCATTGTAAACAACAAAATGACAGATATATCAATGAAAATCGGCAACAACGGTGACTTATACTTTGAACTCGACGAAACAGATTCTGAAGATGTTGTTGAGATTTATGAAGATAGAGCAGTATTAAATATAAAGTTTAGAGATGAAAAGGTTTTAGAAAGCGGATTTGAAAGTGATTCATGTTTTCTTGGTCGTGGTGATTGTAGACGAGTTTTGAAAAAATATAGAAATAGTGATAAAATCATTAATAATAATATTAATAATAATATTAAAATCATTAATAATGATATTAATAATGATATTAATAATGATATTAATAATGACATTAAAATCATTAATAATGATATTAATATGGTCGATACCAATCTACTGACTATTTCAGAATTCAACCTGATTCGTTCTCAAAACTATGAAATAAGATCATTTATGAAAAATATCAGAGGCTTCGACGCAGATTTTTACAAAAGAAAGTATGTTTTTTCATCATTTAAAAATTTTCTAATTAGTCTTGAACATCTGAATTTCATTTTTAAGAATTACCATCAGTATGAGTCTTTGATCAAAAATTTACTAAAAATAGAAAAAAAGTATAAAAATAAAAAGTATAAAAATAAAAAATATAAAAATAAAAATATAAAATATAAAAATAATGGATACCAAACTATTAACGATCAAACTATTAACGATCAAACTATTAACGATCAAAGTTTTAACGATCAAACTTTTAACGATCAAACTATTAGCGATCAAACTTTCAATAAATTTGATGATTTTAACTTCAAAACATGTTCATCAGCTTCAATTAGATACTCAAACTGTCTAAATTCTATTCTTGACAACACTCCTGACATTATTTTTGAGAATTATTTAGTTCGTGAGATTAATGATTTTAAGGGTGTTGTTGTCGAGATTAAAAGTTGTGAAAAATGTAGAATTAAGTTTTATTTGCCTTTTGATTTATTTTCGGAGTCTGTTTTTTTAATTCAAAGTTTTTATCAAGAAAATGACTTTTCTGATGATAAATGTATTAACACAAGTATTAATAGTACTATTAATAAGACTATTAATAATGATATTAATAGTACTATTAATAATGATATTAATAAGACTATTAATAATGATATTAATAAGACTATTAATAATGATATTAATAAGACTATTAATAATGATATTAATAGACGCATAAAAACTAAAACTATAAATAAAAATAATTCTCGCATAAACAATCAAAAACATGCAAGACCAACTTCAACATCTCGAAAAAACAAATTTGGAAAATATCTCGAAAAGAAATTCTCAATAACCAAAAACTGGTTTTTTATTCCTGAATTTAAAAAAATAAAAAAAAGTTTAAAACTGTCAAGTTGTCAATTAGAAAAGTTAAATTTAAAATTAGGAAAAAATTCTGTTGTTTTTAAGGTAGGTGGTGTTGATCAGCAGATTGAAGCATTTATTTATCTTTACGAAGGGGGTGATATTTATAATAATAAGAATGAAATTAATAATAAGAATGGATTTGATAATAAGAATGGACCTGATAATAAGAATGAAATTAATAATAAGAATGGATTTGGTAATAAGAATGAAATTAATAATAAGAATGAAATTTTTAATAAAAATGAAATCAATAATAAGAATGAAATTAATAATAAGAATGAATTTGATATTAAGAATGAAATTAATAATAAGAATGAAATGAATAATAAGAATGAAATTAATAATAAGAATGGATTTGTTAATAATAATGAAATTTGTAATAAGAATGGATTTGATAATAATTTTAATTATAATGATATTAAAAATAATAATGATCATATTAAAAAGAATGATGATATTAATATCATTAATCGCCAACAAAATATCATTATTAATAGTCCCAATAGATTCATTATATCAGATATCGATGGAACGATAACAAAAAGTGATATAATGGGCCACATCTACGATATTGTCGGATTAGACTACACACATTGTGGAATAGCACAACTTTATACTCAAATAGAAAACAATAATTATGCATTTATATACCTTTCTAACCGATCAATTAGTCAGTATCAACGAACCAGGAGATACCTTTCAAATATAAATCAAAATGGATTTAAATTACCTGATGGTCCTGTTTTTCTGTCACCATTTGGAATTTTTAAAACTCTTTATTATGAAGTTGTTGATAAGAAGAGTGAAATTTTTAAGATTTCATGCCTTGAAGAGATAAAGAGTGTGTTTAATTGTGATTATAAATATTTAGCTCATAATAAAAATAAAGTTAAATATTCAGGAGATGATAAAAACAAAGTCAATGATTCAGGAGATGATAAAAAAAGTAATAAAGCTTGTAACAATAATAACAATAATCAAAACAATAATCGAAACAATAATGATAATGACATTAATAACAATTATAAAAACATTAATAACAATTATAATATTAATAACAATTATAATAACATTAATAACAATAATTATAACATTAATAACAATTATAATAATATTAATAACAATTATAAAATTAATGATTCTACACACAACTTTGATAATTCCACTCATAGTCATGACAAATCTATAATAAATCCATTTTACGCAGGTTTTGGAAATAAAATAAATGATGTAATAACTTATAAATCATTAAAAATTCCTATTTCTAAAATATTCACGGTTAATCATAAAGGAGAAGTTAATCTTGAATTTAGAAATAGCTTATCATCGAGTTATTTAGATCTAAATGATTTCGTGAATTCCATGTTTCCAGTTAACACGAAAGATTGTGTTGATAATGAGTTTTTCAGTGATTTTAAGTTTTGGAGAATTTGAGTCAGAAAAAAGTTCAAAAAGACAAAAAAAGAAGATTTTTAGATTTAAAATAGAAGATTAAAAGGTATTAAAGATTAATAAAGTAGAAGCCAAAATAAATTCAAAATAAAGTTGCCAAAAGATAATTCAAAATAAAGTTGCCAAAGGTAATTCAAAGTAAAGAAGTTAAATGATAAAAATTTTGAATAGGATACTAAATAAATTTGATTTTAGAAATTTTATTTAAATTAAAAAAAGGTCTTAATGATATTCAAGAAGATTTTAATAAAGTTTAAAGAGATTAATAATTTAATAGTTAACTTTAATAAAGTTAAATAGAGATTAATAACTTTAATAAAGTTAAATTAATAACTTTAATAGTTAACTTTAATAAAGTTAAATAGAGATTAATAACTTTAATAAAGTTTAAAGAGATTAATAACTTTAATAGTTAACTTTAATAAAGTTAAATAGAGATTAATAACTTTAATAAAGTTAAAATAATAACTTTAATAGTTAACTTTAATAAAGTTAAATAGATATTAATAACTTTAATAAAGTTAAATAGAGATTAAAAACTTTAATAAAGTTTAAAGAGATTAATAACTTTAATAGATAACTTTAATAAAGTTAAATTAATAACTTTAATAGTTAATTTAATAACTTTTAAATTAATAACTTTAATTAATTACTTTGAGATTAGCTTCTCTTGCCTCTGAATACTTTTCTTTAAAATTATTTGCATCTTCTTCATTCTTAAATTTAATAATAAAAGTTTGTTCTTCACTCTTCCCTATTTCCTCAATCTTGTCAGCACTTGTAAACCACATAAAAGTGTTGTCATACTTTGGATGTACTTCAAGCGGGCAACTTATGTAATGATTACATCCTAGTCTTTTTAATTTTTCACGTTCCATGACTATTTTGTAGAGATTAGTTTTCTTTACGTGTTGGATATGGACTTGTCCGGAACCACGGCCGACTATTTCTTGTTTTGATGGTTCATAGCGGTAGAGTTTGCAAGTTGCGGTGAATAAGGGTTTTTTAGTATCAGATGTTTTTAATTCTCCATCTTCTTTTATTTCATCTTCTTTTAATTTATCTTCTTCTTTATTAACATCTTCTTCTTTATTAACATCTTCTTTTAATTCTTTATTTTCTTTAATAACATTTTTATTATCATCATTTTGCGGATCTTTATTTATTTCTTCTTTTTTAACATTTTCAATGTTATTATTTTTAACTTCTTTCGACTCCTCATTTTTAACTTCTTTTAATTCTTCATTTTTAACTTCTTTTAATTCTTCATTTTTAACTTCTTTCGACTCATCATTTTTTTGATTTTCCGTTTCAATTTTTAATTCTTCATTTTTAATTTGATCAGTTGTCATGAAGGGGTGATAAAAATAAAAATTTAAAAATTGAGTTTTAAAAATTTAAAAATTGTAAAATTGAGTTTTAAAAATTTAAAAATTGAGTTTTAAAAATTTAAAAATTGAGTTTTAAAAATTTAAAAATTGAGTTTTAAAAATTTAAAAATTTGAGTTTTAAAAATTTAAAATTGAGTTTTAAAAATTTAAAAATTTGAGTTTTTAAAATTTAAAATTGAGTTTTGAATAAACAACCCATTTTTATTTATTTAAATTTTAAGACTCTTTAGATAAATTTTTTATAAATTTATCGTTTTTTAATACATTTTGAGGTTTTATTCTTTTTAATGATAAATTTGTTTTTAACAGATTTTTATAATTCCCATTGTTATTCAATTTAAAACAATTTTATAAAACGATTTTAAAATTTGTTTTAAATAAATAGTTGATATAAACGAATTTAAAGTTATTTAAAACAACTTTAAAAATAAATTTGTTTAAAACACGTTTCATGATAAATATAAAAGATAAAAAAAATTTCTTTTTATGTTGTTTTCATTATTTCCTAAAATGGTATGTTTTAAATTTTTATTATTTTTTTACATGATAAATTGTAATTTTGATATCGATGCTGTTGAAAAAAACATGATGAACAAAATAGTTGAATTTAAATTTGTAGCTAGCCCTACTACTTACCAGCAATTCATATTAAACAATAACCAAGATATTCGTGAAACAGTACGATATACCATAGGCGAACTTGAATCGGCGCTTAATGGCTTGTTAACACGATCAGAGACGCCGATGAAAATAAGTTTTAATCCTATTTTCGATCTTGAGGTGCCGCCAGGAATTAGTCTTGATACTTGTGGTGGAGATACTGTACGGTTAAGTTCGATTCTTAATAGTTTTAATGTTGATGATCCTAATACTAGTGTTATTGCTATGTTAGGATGTAAGAGTGATCCTTATAAAGATAATTTTATTAGTGTAGGTGTTGAGGTGCCCCATATAACTCATTATGTGACAACAGAATGTACTACAAGAACGTTGATATTTTTGGAATTAGAAATGCCTAAGCAGTTAAGTGCATTATCGACTGCTATGATGAGAGCTGCGGGTGTAACTGCTAAAAATCCATTAATTTTTGAGGAAGTTAATGATGGTGATCAAGGTGTCAGGTATGAGATTCATGCAACTTCCGAAGCTATTGATCAGTTGAGAGAGAATTGGTGTTTCTTTTCGTCTAATGTATAGATACGTCTGTTTTTTCTATTAAAAATATTTTTTATAAAATTACTTAAAATGGAAATAAAAAATTTATTTAATGTTGTTATTTTTTTATTTATCATTTCGTAAATTACTTAATTAGGAAATACTTTATTTACAAAAATTTTAAATTAAAAAATCAAATTCAGGTTTAAATATTAAAAGGTATAATTATTAATATTAAAAAGTAAGAAGAATAATTTTTAATAATTCAATATACTTTAAGTATTAATAAACAAATTTAATATTATTATTTAAACAATTTCAAACATCTCTCAATCTCCTTGTTATCCCGTAACTAAGTCTATTATTAATTGTATTCTTTTTGTTTGTTTCTAATTTACTTCTTTCAACAGTTCCAATTTCAACTTTACCCCTCTCAATTTTCCTCTCAACACCACTTTTTAAATTTTTAAATTTTCCTTCGTTCTTCTCTTCTTTTACAATCAGTTCCTTTAAAGTCGAGATCAATTCGTTTAAGGTTTTATTTGTTTCCGAATTTGCCATATTAAGGAAATTACTCTGATTAGGCGCTAAAGGAGATTTTAATGGGCTTATTTGATAATTAGAAATTGTTTGTAACGCTTTCGTGTAAATATCAGAGAAACGCGTATTTAAGACGTTCTCTTCAATTGTTTTTGAAGAATTAAGAGTTTTTTCCGATATATTTCCTAATTTGGGCTTCAATAAACTGTCTTCAGGTTTACTATTTGATATATTTATTTCCGAATTGTTGATAGTATTTGTATTATTAGCGTTATTAAAAGTTTTTTCTTCGTCATTAGTTGAATTAGGATTTTTAAAGTTATTCAATGAATTATTTGGCAATGAATTATTTGGCAATGAATTATTTGGTAATGAGTCAATAGTCTTTAGATTTTTTTCTATTGAATCGTCAGTTCTTTTTATTGAATCGTCAGTTCTTTTACTTATTAAATCATTACTTCCTTTACTTATTGAATCGTTAGTTCCTTTACTTATTGAACCGTTATTTCCATTACTTATTGAATCATTAGTTTGTTTACTTATTGAATCGTTAATTCCTTTATTTTCACTCTTTCCGTTACTCTCCTCCGCAATAAACTCTTCAAATTTCTTTATCAAAGATTCGTAATCATTAAATTCTTTTATATCACCATTTTTATTTAAAAAAGGTTTATTCTCATTTTTATCATTTTTAATTTCCGTATCTTTCAATTCATAAAAGTTTAAATCATTACAATTATTTCTACAATAACACTTTTTAATCTTATCTCTAATATTTAATTTTTCTAGACTTTCTAAGAAGTCCGACATTTCTTTTGTACTAGTTTTGTTCATAACATCAGGTATTTCTATATTAAGTATTTCTCCGATAAATTTTTTAAGATATTTTAAAATAACAGTTAGTGTATCTGAATAAAGGTTTGATATTGAATCGAAGTTAAATAAAAATATACCCGTACAATCAAATTTTTTAAACTTATAATCGTCACTATAATTACCATTATTATCATTGCTATTGCTATGATTAGTATCATTATTATTACTATGATTAGTATTATTATCATTGCTATGATTAGTATTATTATCATTAGTAAAATTAGTATTATTAGTAATATTATTATTACTATAATTACTATAATTAGTATTATTAACATTAATATAATTACTATAATCAGGATTATCATCATCTTTAGACCTAATTTTATTCTCATAACTGCTATCTTCTATCCTATTTATAATTTTGATATCCTTTAAATCGCTCTTCAAGAAAATTCTTTTCTTATTTTCGATATCATCTTCATCGCTACTGCTAACCCCCATAAAAACATAATTAGTTTTTCCATAAGGATAATTACTGTCTTTGTTTGTGATCATTAATTTATTTATAATATTTCTACGACCCTCAAAATCATTACTACCCGCTTTACTTGCTAATTCGTAATATTTCCTAATTTGGTAATATTCCGAGTAACTTAATATTTCATCAATACGTATACTAAACCCAAAATCCATGAATATAGAGTTATACTGATTTATAAGACTGTTAATTAATGAGTTATTTGTGTGAGAAACTGCAGGATCAACAGATTTTTCATAAAGAATTGTTATATTTAGACTATTACTTCTTAAATAATCCAAACTTGGTATTTTTAATAATTGGTTATAATTTTGTTGGTTTGTCATTGAATAGCTGCTAATTGATTGATTGTCTTTTTGAAGGTTATTATTAAAGGTACTACTATTAGTAAAAGTACTTTGATTGTTATCATTAGTACTTTGATTATTAACATTAAAGTTATTTATATTATTAAAGTTATTTTTATTATTATTGAACTTATTGGAATTATTATTATTATTGAACTTATTGGAATTATTATTTATTTTTTTTACATTTTTGTCATTACATTCCACAGAAGTGATCATTTGTATTATTAAAATCATTTTTACTGATAGTATAAAATTTAATAATTTCATTTTGTTTTTTATTGGCATTTTTTCTTTAATTAAAAAATTGTTTCATTTTATGTAACAACTTTCCTAAAATAGAAGTTTTTAGGAAAAAATTGAAAAAAATATTACTAATTTATTTTACACAAAATATTGTATTGTTAGATTATGATTAGATTATAATTAGATTATAATTAGATTATAATTATATTATGATTATAATTAGATTATAATTAGATTATGATTATAATTAGATTATAATTAGATTATGATTATAATTAGATTATGATTATAATTAGATTATGATTATAATTAGATTATGATTAGATTATGATTAGATTATAATTAGATTATAATTAGATTATGATTAGATTATGATTATGATTATGATTAGATTATAATTAGATTATAATTAGATTATAATTAGATTATAATTATAATTAGATTATTTCTTTTTTGATATTAAAATTTTTAAAAAAAATAATCTTTTAATCTTATTTTTCGTTATAAAATAATTTAAAATCAATATCGACAATAAAAATATCAATAAAAACATAAAGAAGTATCAACTTTATTAATATTTTTTTAAGTATAGGATTAATTTTTATAATATTATGAATTAATAAAAATTAATCATATACTTTTTTTTAACAAAAAAAATTTAAAATAAGTAAAAAATAAATTAAAAGTTAAAAAAATAAAAATTTGATCAATTTAAAAATTTAAAATTCAAAATTAATTTCATGATTATAAAATTTAAAATTTAAAATTAATTTCTTGATTATAAAATTAAAAATTAAAATTAATTTCTTGATTATAAAATTTAAAAATTAAAATTAATTTCTTGATTATAAAATTTAAAATTTAAAATTAATTTCTTGATTATAAAATTTAAAATTTAAAATTAATTTCATGATTATAAAATTTAAAATTTAAAATTAATTTCATGATTATAAAATTTAAAATTTAAAATATTATAATTCGAGGTGGTTTTAAATTAAAAATATACTTTTTCATAAATATCACTATTTTAATTCAACAACCACCTCAAATTATAATATTTTAAATTTTATAGAAATTAATTGCGATAAATAAATCTTTAACAAACAATAAATATTTGATAATAAGTAATAAATAATTTATTTTATAACTATAATGAAAAAAATTTTAAATCTATTTTAATTTCTAAAACTATAACAAGATCTTTTTTAGGATAATAAAATATTGTGGTTTAATATAATTAAGGGATATTTATTAAAATTATTTTACTCGATGAACAAATTATTTCAGTCTTTTTAACTTTAAAATTAATACGCAATTTGAAGTTATTTGTCAAAAGAAACTTCAATAGAAGTGTTTAATTTTACTTTAAAATCAACTTTTGAGTAAAATTAAGTTTTAAATGAATTTTTAATACCTATTGCTGATTATTTGCTAAAGAATTATAAAGTTTATTTAATCATTCAAAATAGAGTGATCTCCGCGAAAGTTATCGAAAATGAAGCTCGTGGGAAATAAAGCGGTAGAAAATAAAGAGGTAGAAAATAAAGCGGTAGAAAATAAAGCGGTAGAAAATAAAGCGGTAGAATTAAGCTTGTGGAAAATAAAGAGGTAGAAAATAAAGAGGTAGAAAATAAAGCGGTAGAATTAAGCTTGTTGAAAATAAAGAGGTAGAAAATAAAGCTTGTGGAAAATAAAGCTTGTGTAAAATAAAGAGGTAGAATTAAGCTTGTGGAAAATAAAGCGGTAGAAAATAAAGAGGTAGAAAATAAAGAGGTAGAATTAAGCTTGTGGAAAATAAAGTTATAGAAAATGAAGCTCGTGGGAAATAAAGCGGTAGAAAATAAAACGAGGTCTTTAATTTAAATTATTTATGATTAAAAATAGTCTAAAATATTATTAAAGCACTCCTTTTTCGTGTAAATTTAAAGATGTTCAATAAACTTTAAAGATTGATAAATTTCTTTATTTCATCTATCCTTATTAAGTAAAAATGTCTTTATACTTTAAAATTAAGCATGAGAGAAGTAAAAGACACCTCTTCGTATAAAATCATCCCCCTTTGTGTTATCTTTTGAATCGATGCTTTAAAATGTTTCAATCTCTGTATTGAGGCTTAATAAATAGCAATTACCATTGATTTAAGTGGAGTTTCAAAAAATTTGATCAACACTAGGCTTTAGATTTAAGTAGTCTGAAATTAGCAAGACATCATTTTTAAAAAAATTTGTGCCGATTTAAATCATGAATTTCGTCTTCAAACTCGAACCTTACAATTTCTCTAGTCATTTGTTCTAAATCAATTTCATCATTTAATACCTTCTTCCAGTAATTAATAACTGTTTAGTTTGTGATATCATCCCAAGCATATTTTTAGTATATTATGACATATTTACTATAAATTCTTTATAAAGTCATTCGACTTGTACCTCTGATGTTATTTTATTAACAAGAGAAAAAAAATTTAAAAAAATATTTTGCTTTAAAACTTTTTATTATTCCGGAATCAAGGGGTGTAGTTTAGACGTACTATTTTTGGGCGAAATAAGAATTCGTAATTTGCAAACTCAGATTGCATTTTATAAGCCGAGCAATTATCTAAAATATTAGAATTTTTCTATTTTAAGATTTAAGTTATTTATTCATGTCTAAGAAGCCTGCGATTAAACTCAAAAGATGTCTTTCAGACAGTTCTTTTAGCTGAATATGAACAGAAAAAAAATTTGATCGAAGTTTTTGAGAGTTCTCTTAAACTTTCCGCGAAAGTAAGCTTTTCTTTTCTTAACCATTCAGATTATAGGTCAACATTTTGTTAATCTATTCTTATAACTTTTGATATTATTTATTATTTCCATAAACAAACCTTTTTGTTTGAATGGGCTTTTAAATAAAGCAGATTTATCGCAATTGTAAATGTGGATCTTGCCCAAAAATTTTCCTCAGAGTGAGCTTGCTCTAAATCCCCCTTCTGTAAAAAAACCGAGGTTCTTACCGGGTCCCACTAAAAAGAATAAACTCCCATTCCTATGAGCATACAACATGATTCTTATTTGAAATAAGCTCAAAATCACGAGATCTTTCAAAATATGGAAGATTTATATCATAAGAGGGTTTTCTA
>SDVU01000245.1:0-16652 GCA_016256075.1 Dictyocoela muelleri | reverse complement strand
GTAGTGATAAATAAAATATCATGAAAAAGCCTATAATTACCTGTATCCTGCTGAGTCATTGATAAAACGAAAATCGCATATACAGCTGGGCTTCTTGGTAGCTTAGGAAGAGACTTATTATTGGAACATAAAGAACTAAAGGTCGTAGACTCCGGTAGGAGACAACTCTCCGGGTTGCAACTATGGATGTTTTCAACATGTAATATATTATTAATATTTTCTATCTGCATTCAAAACATTAATCCGGGACTAAAACTTAGATCGCCATTGTATTTCTCTTAAATAACCTCTCAATCAAAAATATAAGTATCACAAATCTTCCAGATATTTATATTAAACACCGAAATTATTTGTTATCTCCCATTTTTTGTCAAAATTATATATATTTTATTTAAAGCTTAAATAAATAATACGTTTATTTATTTTTAGTCAAATATAATGCTTAATCATGAAGTTATAAAAATAAATTATAAATTCTCTCAACAAAAAACGTTTTTTTGTCAAATAAAAATTCATTCTTTTTTTGCCAAAGTCAAAAAAACAATTATTCCGTTTTTTATGAGATTATGAAGTTTATTTTCGAATAAAAAATAATTTTACTTGTAATTCTAAGTTTTTTTCTATTATTTTTTTTACAATACCTCGCCATTGCTTTTAGCCCAGCTAATAGCGAGAAGCCTTGCGATTTCCTATTTTTAGTGGGTGGGTTCTGATGATAGCTAACCCAACTAGCGTTTTTTTAAAAAAATGTTTTTTTTTATACAATTTCAAGGTTTTTATTTTGTTTTTAAAATTATATAAATGGATTTTGCGATTGATAAAACTATATATACAATTTCCAACAATGTCTATAATACAAAATTGAAGATTTATTTACAACTTTGTGTTTATACCTATGCTTGTTTATTTTTAATTTTTAATGTCACATTAGATATCTTGAAGCCGAGTTGTATATATAATTCTCCTTTTACAATGAGTCAACAATGTACAAGTAATTATAAGCTTTCGAATGATTATTAAAATTGTTTCTTTTTCGATAAATTGTGCAGCAATCATCCACACAAATTTTCGACCCTATTTTGTTTAATGCTATATTAGACATGTCTTAGACCATGTTTCAGATAAACTATAAAATCACACTTATATTTGTGATATAATTGTCTCCTTTACTTATTATTTTAATAGAGTTAAAATAATATGAACTATGATACTTGAAATAATATTATAGACTGTTATATCTAGTGATACATCTTGTCTCTTTATAAACATTTTTTGATGTAAAGAAATAATTATGATATAAACTTTCCAGTAAATATCAAAAAAATTATTATTCGTAATTAAGTTAAATATAAAATAGAAGCACAAATAGTAACGGTATATATCAAATTCAAATAACAAAAAAAATTATCATTGAATAACAATTTGAATAAATCACAAGACAATGTAGAAATTCATTCATCGATTTTAATCAAACCTCATTAACTGTCAAAGCCTTAGTAATTCTACCAACAACTTCTTGCAATGGTAAATTTTTTTGTTCAAAAATACAAACCCTATTTTCCATATCAATTCTACATCCATCAACAATTTCGAAAATCTCTTCAATAGGAATGCCAACATGCATTTCGAAATCTTCAAATTTAATGGTTTTATAAAACCTTTTAATAACATTCACGTTGTGTTTTTTAATATGTTCAATGAAGACAGATCTCAATTCACACTTACTGATAAACTCAGGAAATTCTTTAATTAGTTTAGGAGTTTTAAATTGTGCCACAAGCTTACGAATATCGTTAATATTGTGTTTAGAGGAAGCAAAATCTTCCGGATATTCACCTAAAATTGCATATAAAGACCCTAATAGTGTAAGTTTTTGAATTAACTCAAAGTTTTTGTCTTTGAAAGTGTGAGTTAAATTATCAAAAAGAGCTTCTTGTCTTTCCGTCAAATAACCTTTTGTTTCCAACACATTTTTATAAAAATTAATAACGCCTTCACAATATTTAGAACATTCATAAAATTTTTTCAGTTTTTTGTTCAGTTCAATCATGTAAATTTGATATTCAATTTCTTGGATCTGAAATCTTCGGCTCAAAACCAATCCAAGATCATAATTTTTGGTTTCAATAGCTAACCTTAATTGACTTAATTGATAATCATAAATTGCTTCCTTACTAACACTGCAAAAAGTTTCTATTGGTATGTTAATAGTTTCTAATGCCTTGGTTTTACTACCTCTTTCTTCATATATCTCGCGCAATTTATCACTAAATATCAATCTTTCTTCTTCATAAAGAATTTTTCCATCTAAAAGATTCAATATAGAATAAATATTATTTTCATCTACTATTTCTTTCATTATCTTTTTTATGTTACTCGTAATTTGTGATTTTCGGTTTATTAAAAGCTTTAAAAGCGGTATTAATTGGTCTTTGGGAGCGTTCGAAAATATTAAATGCAGAACTTGGTAATGATTTTCGATGTCAATTGCAAGTCTTGTTTTTCGTTCTCTTTCAAGAAGTTCATTTAAATCCATGAGGGTTGTTTTTAAAAAATTTAAATTTTATAAAATTAATTAAAAGTTGCAACAAATGAAAATCATGTTTTTATAAAAGATTTATTAAAAAACTATCATTAAAAGAAAAATAAATTAAATATAAATGCATAAAGGCCAGAATGCGCAATGTTTAACACTCTTGAATGAAAATTTAAGTATCGAGTATTGAATTAAGCAGACATCACTTTAATAAATAATGGATATTGACATTGAGCGGTCAAAAGCTATAGAAATATAGTAATAATAGACAGCCGTTCCAGTGTACTATAGCTGATTAAAACTTGGTCTAATATGAAAATGAAGCAGAAAGAACTCTTATGGGTCATGAGATGAGTGCAATAGTGGTTCTTAGAAAATTAAGGAGTGAAAATAAAAAGATCAAGAAAAAGCACATAATTACCAGTATCCTGCCGAATCATTGATAAAATAAAAAATGAGTATACAGATGGGCTTCTGTGTAGCTATTAGTGACGTGTTATTGTAATATAAGAGGCAAAGGTTTAAATACTTTGACTGAAGATAACTCTTCGGGCTGGCAATTATAGGTATTGTCTGAATGTTATATATGAGACGATAAAATATAAGACAATAAAATATAAGACAATAAAAATATAAATCTAACTTATTGTTTCTTTTACTTTATTACAAAAAAATCATAACCTAGGTTTAATAAATACTTGCTTCAATTCTATTGTTGAGAAACTTAAAACATACAGACAGATCTCCTTAATGTGAACATTAACCTATAAAAAATTTGGCTATTCGCATTAAATTTAATGTGAACTCGAACAAAAAAAATTTCGTGTTACATTGAACTTAATGTAAATAATTATAAAAATGCTTAATATTAAAACCTATTTTTTTATTTTAATTCTAACAAGATAATCTAGATTTTCGGGGTACATTGTTTTTTTTACTATTGCATCTTTTAAATAAAAAATTTTGTCTAATTTCCATATAAAATTATCATAAAACCAATTTTCTGAATTTTCGAGATACTAAAATGCATCTCTAGTAGCAATATTATTATTTCTCTTCTATTAATCTGCAAATTAATTTATCATCTTTATACACAGTATCCGTAAATTGACATAAATAAGGTATAAATTCTTCATCATAATAATGTTTGCGCAAATAGAAAATAAACATGAGAGCTGCATTATACGAGAAAGTTGACTTTGTCACATGGAGTTTTTTTTATAAGTGCTTTAATAAAACAATTTCTTATTGCATTCACGGTTACATCAAGCCTTATATATTAAGCTCGTAGCATCGTATATAACTTTTTATTGAATATTTATTATATCCCTTTTCTTTGCAATCTGTTTTATCGAATTCAAACAAAAATTTTCTAACAATATCTTTTATAAAAATTCTTAAATTCCTATACACCTTGTTTGTGTGACTAAATTAGTAACGTTGCATTAGGTAGATAAAACATAATCTCTATATCTGAGAAATCTGAATCAATAGGATTGATGTATTATCTAGAATCAGTAATATTATACGATTATTACTTTTCATAGTTTCATTTTAAATAATTGGCTATTAATAAAATCTACTAAGAGGCAATCAATAGTTATGATTATTTTTAATTTTAAATGTGATTATTCGTATTTTTTATTTAGAAGAAACATAATTTTTCGTTTCTTCTATAAATATAGGATTAAATTTCTATTATTTTAAAATTTCATAAAAAATATGGGCAGTCTTATTTTTACATGCATTGCGAATGCTTTATCTTGTGCATTAACAGTCAATGTTATATTAGAGGTATTCTACAAATATAGAACTACCTTATCAGCATTAAATATACCTTTTAGACGAATTTAATCTACTTTATATCTGTAATAAGTTTCATATTTCTAAAAAAAATAAGCGTATAGAATTTAAGATTTAACTACAATGTTTCTTGTCCTAATAATATGTTTTTTCCGAATTTTCTTATGCATTATAAGAAACTGAGAAGATTAGAAATACGTTTTCTTCTGAAAGTCTAAAAGCCATCTCACTCAGGCATCTTGTGAGATAATAATATTATTGTACGTTTCATTCTATAAAATATTGCATAATTTTTGATCAAATGAAAATGGTGTTTAGGCTGTATATATCCTCATAACAGATTAATTATTTTTGTGTATTATCGAATAAAAAGGCATATTTCTAGCATCAATTTTATTATATATTCACACTAAAGATATTTCGCTTTTTAGGCTAACAGTTAAATTTATCAGTAAAATTATAAAAACTCGACCTTTTCATTTCTTTGTATTTATTTATTTCTTATTTTTTTTCGGTTTTCATAATATAAGCATTTGGGAAATAGCTTTTAAATATATGTAAATTTTTTTTTGTGTGTTCATGTTCAGAACAAGAATTTGACAGAGTTAAAGTGAACAAATAGCATGTTTTATAAAGGATAATTAGAAATTAAGGGTATGCTGTTCATAATAGGCGGCGTTAATATAATAGAGCGTTCATATTAAAGAGATACGTCTGTATTTATCTAATTTTATAGAAATTCATCTTAACCCTTAAAGAATTTTTGTATCATATATGATATTGAATAGACGATTTTTATACAGCTGAAAGTATCATATATGATACAGGGGTTTTATATTGCTATTTATAGTTACAGGTTTTTGCAAAGTCACCGACCCATTGCTTTCAAAGTTATAGACACATTTTGCCGAGTGATAGGCACATTTGCCGAGTTATAAACCCATTTTACAGAGTTATATACCCATTATGCAGAGTTATAGATGATCCACAAAAATTCGTCTCGATTATAATATTTTTAACCCCTATCCCACGCTTTACCCAATATTTTTTTAACACTTATTTTTTAAACATATATTATAACCCTTATTTTTAACTCACATATTATAACCCATATATTACAACCTTATTTTTTTACCACATATTTTTTACTCCATATTTTTACCCCATATTTTTTATTCTTATATTATAACTCTTATTTCTAACACACATATTATTACCATTATATTATGAGCTTTATTTTTTTACCCCTTATTTAACACCTTTTTTTAACCCCTTATTTTAACCCCTTATTTTAACACCCTTTTGCCCTTATTTTTACCACCCTTTTTTACCCCCCCCTTTTTTTACACCCCCCCCTTTTTACACCCCCCTTTTTACACCCCCCTTTTTTACCTTCTTTTTACCAATTTTTACTCAATTTTTTAACCCAAATTTTTAAGCGCTTATTTTTTAATCCTAATTTTTAACCTTTTTTAATCCTTTTTTAAACCCTTATTTATTTGCCCATATTTTTTAGCCCTATTTTTTAAAACTTTTTAGCACCCCTTTTTTTGTTTCCCTATTTTTGCCAAATATTTTTTTAACACTTATTTTTTAAACTTATATTATAACTCTTATTTTTAACTCACATTTTTTAAACCATATATTATACTCTTATTTTTAACCCATATTTTCCTCCCCATATTTTTTATACCTTATTTTTTAACCCTATTTTTTACCCATAATTTTTTAGCCCTTATTTTTTATACTAACTTTTTACCCTTATTTTTTTAGTACCATATTTTTTATACTTTATTTTTAGCCCTTATTTTTAGCCATTATTTTTTAAACCTTGTTTTTAACCCTTATTTTTTTAGAACTTTTAGCCATTATTTTTTTTCTAACGATTATTTTTTTACCCTTTTTATTTATTATTTTTTAGCCCTTTTTAACCCCATTTTAAACCTTTATTTTTCTAATCATCAATTTTCCAACATTTGTTGAAAAATAAAGTTTGGGGCTTCTATCGCAAAACGGCCGAACTAAAGAGGGGGTCTTTACTATTAAAAAATTAATAATTACATCTGATATATCGATTTCATTAAGTATTATGTCACGCGCGAAGCGTGAGACATATGCCAAACGCGAGACATATGCCAAACGCGAGACATCTTAAATTTTTTTTAATATTTATATTTAAATTTTAAATTATATTATATATTTATATTTTTTTAATTTTCCAATAATTTTCTAATTATTTTTTTTACCGAGACTCGAACCCAGATAGTCTAAGCTGATACAAATGTTGTTAACCTCTCGACCAAAGTACCCAATTATCATTTTTTTATTATATATATATTTTTAAATTTTGCAATAATTTTCCAATTTTTTCTGCATCAGGGAGACTCGAACCCAGACAGTTTAAATTGTCAAATGTTGTTAACCACTTGGCTAATGTACCTATATTATAACTTATAAATATATTATATGTATAAATTGAACTTGTACTAAATTTTTTAATAAAACTTTATTAAATTACAAAATATAAATCCATATTCAAATTAACATTGTCATTTGAAATAATTTTACATTAATTGATTTCTTTTTAGTTTTAATTAAAATTTATTTATTTAAACTTATGATTATTTCGTGAATACTTCATTTATAAGGACCTTATACACAACATTAACCCATTTTAAATTAATAAAAATTTATTTATCTATCCATTAATAATAAATAATTACTATTAATCTACAGTTTCCTAAAATTTATTTTTCAATAAATTTATTCATTACTATGATTTGTTTTAAAGTTATTAGGTTATTTAGCCGAGTGGTTAGTAACATTTGTATCAGCTTGGAATATCTGGGTTCAGTCTCGTTGATGCCGAAAAATTCAGAAAATTATTGCAAAATTGAAAAAACATAAAATATAATAAAAAAATATAAATCTAAAATATAATAAAAATATAAAATGTCTCGCGTTGGCATATACACGCTCTGCGCTTGACATAATACTTTTTAAGTCGCATTCATCCATAAAAATATAGTTCTTGAATACTCTAGTCTAATAATATGCTTCTTTTGATAGTAGGACTTTTTATGGGAGCATATACAAAGATTTTATTGCTGTTACACCACACAATTATTGTTTTATGGTATATAATACTCCTAACTTGTTTATCTATCTCAATTGAAGACTTAACTAGTGGAGTTTTAGGAATTTCTTCCCTATTTTTTCAAAATAGAAATATCTCCTTCATTTAACTTCTTACATTTAGCATTTCCTCTGAGATGACTTCATGTACCAAGAACCTTAAATCATGGTACAGGATATTGTGCTCACAGATCTTGAAACTATATTGGCAATTAGAGACTGCTTCATGTCCCCCATAAAGAGCTAAAATTTTCACTCTTTCTTCTTCTTTTAGTTGTAGCACCTTGGTAATGTGTAAATTTTTTTAAATAGTTTTAGCCGAGAAAATATGGTGGTAAAATTATATTCTTTTTTTTGTCCCAAGAATATTTTTTAGTATAAAAATTGCCTGTAAATATTTAATTAGACTATAAAATAATCGCAAAAATTACATAAATAGATTTTAAATTAAATTTTAAACATATATATATTAATTTGTATATTTTTTATATTATTTTTATTATACTTTTACAACATTCCGTTTTTTGTCACATACTATATATATATATATATGGAAGTTCATAAATTTTCAATATGAGTAAAAAAAGTATTATTATACTGAAGATAACTAGTGATTTTAAGTTTATTTATAAAATATTCATGTAATTTCCTGTTGCATAAGGCGAATTTCTAAAAATTAAGGGTTACTAACCCCGCCGAGAACCGAGAAAACTATAATAATCTTATCTGTATTTTTAACATATCATTTTTTTTATTTATATAATAAAAATTTAAGATTTTTTCAACATCAGGGGTCCCTGAAAAAATTGAAACATGAAAAGGGGGTCCACGCATAAAAAGTCTGAGAAACACTTATCTATATGTTTGTAAACATAAAAACTGATGATAATTATTTGAGTTCTAAGAAAAAAAACGGGACTATATATTTATAGGGGCGCACCGATCTTGACACTCAGGAGAGCATAAGGAAACTTAAAAGCTAATTAAGTTAATCTTGAAAAAACTATAATGGTGAGCATATTTTTTAACATGGCAGATTATCTATATTAGGAAATATATAAATAAAGATCAAGGGAGTTATGTTATATATTTCCTAATATAGATCATATTTCTTGTATAAAAATATGCTCACCATTATAGTTTTTCGCGATGAACTTAATTATGCCTTTTTTTAATATACTCTCCTGAATGACAAGATCTGTGGAGTCCTATAAATATAGTGAGTCAAAAAAAAATATGGGGACTGTGTCCCTTATATTATCAAAAATTATACAGCAAAAGGATTTCAAAAAATGATAAAAAGTATATTTTTGGAGAGCTCTTATCGTGATATTAGTGGGAATCGGGTTAATTAGAAAAAAAAATCTAAAAATTTCTATTTTGGGACAATATCAAATAATCGATTTTTCAGATAATTTTTTTCTTATTAACTCGATTCCCGCTAGTATCACGGCAAAAGCTCTCCAAAAATATATTTTTAATCATTTATCGATTATATTTTTGCTTTATAATTATTGGTAATATGAGGACTCAGTACTTAAATAAATTAACATCGAGTATTGTTTTAAAAAAATAGTTATTTATTCTTTTAATTTTTCTTAAATTTTCTTTTTTTTTGTTTACATTTTTTTTATCCACAAATTGTCAACCTCCCCCGGAAATTTACAGTTTTTTGAACAAACTTTAGAAAATTTTTGGGGTTAGACTGTATAACATTTAAATAAATTTAACCATAAGTTTGAAAATTCAAAATAAATTTTCTAGCAATTATTTAATAAACTTAGAGCGATTAATAAGATTAACAGCAGCATCTCTCAGATCATCATAACTACTAACACTTAAATCCCCCACAGAACTCAAAACTTCAGAATCCCATATATCATTCAGTCCTAATAAAACATTTAAAACCACATTACTCACCCTATCTTTTAAAAGTTTTATCAAAATATCCTTTATTTTTAGAGAAATACATATTGGCACTACAGTAAGTCTAGTAAAATAACTTTTCGAGTTTGCAAGTTCTTCTAAAAATAAAATTTTTGATTGTGTCCAGGATTCTCCAAATTCTTTACAAAGCTCTAAAAACATATTTGCAGTTAATTGTCGCATTTCACTGACAGTATCATAAAAATACATCTTGAAATATTCCCATAGATCAGAATCAAAATCAATAAGACCTACATGTTTTAATCGATAGATACTTTCAAGAATTTGTTTACGTATTCGCCAATTTTCATTATTTAAGAAAAGAGGAATTATTCTCATTGAAAGATCTTTATTGTCAAGTCTAAGAGCTTCTAATTTTATTTTTTGAGAGGGATCATTCATTATTTTATAAATAAATTCTTCTGGTATGATATTTTTGCCATTTTCCGATTCATCATTCTTAATTTTATAATTATCATTGTTATTTTTATTATCCCGATATTGATCTTTATAAATATCATTATCATCTTCATAAATATTATTTCTGACATTTAATCCGTATTGATTCTCATTGCTATTACATTTATCAAAAACAAGAATGCTCGCATCACCGAATCGCCTGTTATTAGATTTTTCAACTCCTTTATATTTATCAATGATCATCTGAACACACGTAAGCCTAACATTTTCGTCCTCATCATTCAACATTTCAATATCATTTAGAAAGCCAAAATTTTTTATTTGTATCTGTGAAGCCAATGCAATGCGAATATTTTCATCAGGATCATTAATAAACTTTAAATAAATATCTTTTTGGATATTAAAAAGTCTGATATTACTGACTAAGCAGAGTCTAACACGCCATGATTTACATTTTATAATATCAATAATCTCTAAAATGATATTTCTGTCTTCAATTTTTGAAATTAAAAAAACTACACCACATTGAAGATATATAGATCCTTCACTTAAAATTTTTTTAGCAAGCATCTCTGCCTCTTTATCATTCAATTTAATATTCATCAGGGCTGCTTTTGCAACCACTCCAACTTTATCATTAATTAACTCAAAAAGAATATTTTTATCATCGGTAAGATTAGCAGCAACTAAACGATGAGTGTAAAATATACTCGTTTTTAGCTTTTCAATAAACGATAGAGGTATATTCATTCTAATTGATTTAAGGTATTCAAGTGATATTTCGTAATTATCAAGAATTAACAGAAGAATGTGTTCCTCTATTTCTGTAAAATTGAATTCCTTTATCAACTCGATGATTTGATATGGTGGTTTAATGCCGACTTGTTCTTTTAATGTTTTTATGTTTTGCATTAGGGTTACGTCGATGATTAAAACAAATTTATTTCTTTTGTGAAACCCAAATTTCTTATTTTTAATTTCTATTGGAATTTAATTTTAATTGGGTTTTATTTTTATATTTATTTTAAATTTTATTTTAATTTTGATTGACAGTTATTTTAATTTATAGATTTTTAAAGATTAAATAGATTAGAATATTTGTGTTTATAAATGATTTTTATTAAGACTGATATATAAATGATTGATAAGGTTTTTATGAAATGCTATCAATTACATTAAGCTAGATAGCTCAGTGGTTTACACTCTTGAATGTAAAATTTAAGTATCGATGTTTGAACCCCGTTGACGTCACTCTTTAATAAATAATCAGGGAATGACATTAAGCGGTCAAAACTATATAATTATAGTATAATATACAGTTGTTCTAGTGTGGTATAGCTGATTAAGACCTGGTCTAATATGAAAATGAAGCAGAAGGGACTCTCCAAGGTGTGGGGATAAGTGCGGCGACGCATCTCGGCAAAAAGTAGTGAAAAATAAAATATCATGAAAAAACCTCAAATTACCTGTATCCTGCTGAGTCATTGATAAAACGAAAATCGCGTTTACAGCTGGGATTCTGGGTAGTGAAGTGACATATTATCGGAATAACAAGAACCAAAGGTCAAAGACAACGGTAGGAGACAACTCACCGGGTTGGCAGCTATGGATGTTGTCAACATGTAATATTTAATATAATATATATATGATTTATTAGTGTATTTCTACATTTATTTTATTTAAATTTGATTTACCCCTATGGTATTTGCTAGTTTGGTGTTGCCTTTGTTATTTAGTGTTGCTTTTGAAAAAAAATTTAAAACCCACCTTACCTGTTTAAAAAATCGTGGAAAAAATTCAAATGAACATTATTTAGCCTCTAATATTTTGAACTTGAATAATACAGTGTGTTTTCTTGATAATACAGTTTGTAAAAAAACACAGACTGTCGAATGAGTTTGGTCTATTTCTAAGATATACCTAGTGAAGAAAAATGGTATTATCAGGATAAACGCGAAGACTTTTTCATTAAATTTATTTGGAAACAACACGATCTCACCAGACAAGCGATTCAACATCCTTTTAGCTCTATTAAGAATAAAAGATTAATATTTAATTATAATTTTATCTTTTTTATTTTTTTTTTCAAAGGCAACACCAAATAACAAAGGCAACACCAAACTAGCACCCATCCACCCTATTTACAAAAAATAGGGGAAAAACGACATAAAACATGAATGGTGAAAAAAACCGGATAATTTTATAAATTATTAATCATGATTATAAATTCAAATATCAAATAAATACGTTTTATGAAGATTTATTGCCGGATTTACAAAATCTTCATATTAGATAATTATATCATATTTGAATTAAATCATGATTTAGAGTTTATTTTAGATAATTATTATATCGTATGTTCATAGATTTGAGACTTTACTGCTTTTAAGAGAGGTTGATGACCCTGTAAGAACTGAAAAGTGTTTAACTAATGGTTTTAAATCTTATGTTAATGATAGACAATATAAAATTAAACACAAACAATATTTAAATCCAATATCCTTAATTTATTTATAATGTCTTTAATTCATAATGGATAATCGGGGTCTATACATTTCTTGTAGCCTTCATAACCATTAAGAATAACAACGGAACTAATTCCATTTTCACCACAAATTTTAGCAGCCTTTTGTGCATTTATACCCTTCGCACACAGTAAAGCAACTATCTTATTACTATTTTCGATGACAAAAAGATGTTTCTCAAATTCAGACATGGGTATATTGATTGAATTCTTCAGATGAATCAATTCATAGAGATTAGCTGGTCTCAAGTCAATCAAAAAATATTTTTCATTATCTTTTAAATATTCATCCCATTCAATAAAATCTATTTCTTCGGAATACTTATTTTCCGAGATATCACAGGCAACAGGCTTATCGAATTCAGGTGGAAACATCCCATTACATGACATACATGGTTGATTATGAGAATATAAATTGAATTTATTTGTTTTAATTTCAATTCCATCATACAAAATAAGTCGTGATTTTGTATCAAGTTCTAAAATAACCTTTAGAATCTCTAGTGCCTGTATAGATCCAATTATACCACACATTGGTCCTGTAACACCCGCAGTATTGCATGAAAGAACATTAGTCTTTCTTTCAGGAAAAAGACATCGATAGCACGGACCATCTGTCATAAAAACAAAAACTTGACCTTCCCATTTAAGAACCGATGCACATATAAATATCTTTTTATTGATACGTGCTATATCATTGAGCAAATACCTCGTATCGATATTGTCAGTGCAATCTATTATTAGATCGTAATCAGAAAATAAGTTTTTACTTTCTTCTAGAAATTCATTTTGATTTCTTTCTATATTCTCATTTTGACTTACTCCTGGAAATCCCTTCTGACTTCCTTTTAAAAATTTTATATCGATCTTTAAACTTTCATATTCAATAATTCTGGTTGTACTGTTAAGATTTTTAAGAAATTCAGCACAACTCTTCGTTTTATACTGATTAATATTTTTTTCATTATGGATTATTTGCCTGTGAAGATTACTAAGCTCAACTTTATCAAAATCAACGATTCCGATTCTTCCTATACCCGAACTTGCTAAATACAAAGCAACGGGTGATCCAAGACCTCCTAAGCCTACAATTAAAACCTTCGATTTGTTTATTTTAATTTGACCTTCAACACCTATTTCATTCAATATTATTTGTCTTTTATATCTTTTTATTGAATCGTATGAGAGTTTTTCCTCTGTAAGTGACATGGGGTTATTTTTTTAACTCTTTTATCAAAATAGAATTCAAAAGATTTCTTTCAAAGATCTTTAAAAACAATCTTAGATCCTTAAAACAATCTTATTTAAAGATCCTTAAAAGGATTATAACTTTTAAAAATATATTTTAAAGAACAATAAGCAAACATATTGTCATACGATTGTCCGATTTATCTGAAAAAAATAAAAATAAAAATTAATGAAGCACGGAAATTTCACGGAAAATAACTTATAAAAAGAACTGAATTCATTCAATATACGGCGAAAATTATAAGCAAACCTTACCCATAGTGTAAAAATCTCATTCTTTCCGAAATTCACTTTATACCTCTTATTTTTTGATGGGTCTTTCAACAGTTAATCAATTTTATAGAATTATTTGGTATTATTAAAACTTAATGTCAAGAATATTTCTTAAAAAAACTCGTTCAATATTTCTAAAATATATATTCAATGGTGCTAAAAAATAATTTAAGATTCATTTTTTCAATTTAGGTCCAAATATTTCTATATTATAAGATTTTAAGGTATTTTCAATATTTTAGGAATATTTTTAAGATTTTACTAATTACAATGTAATTCAATACATTCTTAATTGCAATTTATACCCTTTTCTAAATTAATACAAGTCTGTGAAATTAATCTCATCTTAGTCTTGATCAGTTTTTGTTCAAATTAGATGGTCATAAAATTCTTTTTATAATTATACAATATTTAATTAATAAATATATGGTCCTTCTTTATTAGGCTTTTTTATAATTTTTAAATAAAAATACTGTTTTGTTGAAATACTTCACAGCACTCATCTTCACATCTGAAGAATCTTTAATATAGAGTTTTCAGCACATTAAGTCATAATAATTTGAATAGAACTTTATTAGCCATTTGATTTTCTATGAATACTGAATTTTCATTTTTCCAATAAATTTTTAAAATATAACCTTTATTTATAATCTGAAATTTTTGAAAAATTTTTAAACGGTTCTCATGCTCTTAAGTCATGATAGCTCAGTGTTTAACATTCTTTAATGTAAAATTGTGTATCGAGATTCGAATACCACTTACGTATTTCTTTAATAAATAATTAGGTGATGACATTAATCGGACAAAGGTTATATATAAATATTGTAGTAATTACATCTGTTCTTGTACTTATAGCTGATTAAGACTTGGTCTAATATGACAATTAATCAAAAGGACTCCTAGTTGTGGAGATTAGTGCGGATAGTATCATGGCTTCAAGTACTATAAAAAACTACGAAAAATCCCTAATTACCTGTATCCTGTCGAGTCATAGATAAAACGAAAAATGGATAGAAATAATCTCTGGGTAGGTTAGAACCGACGTATAAGCAGAACACCAGGAACCAAAGGTAAAGACCAAGGTCGGTGACAAATCTACGGGTTTGAAGCTATGGATGTTGTCAGCATGTAATATATATTTCCTTATCTGCATAAACCAATTCTTTTGATAATTAAAAATAAGTCTTTTGATAATTAAAAATAAGTCTTTTGATAATTAATTTTTGATTCGATCTTAATTGTTTTTTTAAACATTTTTAAAACATTTTGAATAAAATAAAACTGTTTAGCATTGAAACCAAAAAATAATTTATAAAAATAATTAAAAAGAAAGGGTAAATGAAAATAATTTGCATAACTGGGGGTCTAGGAACAGGAAAAACAACAGTAGCCAACATATTCAGATCATTAAATTACCCAGTAATAGATTTTGACAAACTGACAATAATTGCCTTAGAAAGATGTAAAGACAAAATTATTAAAGAATTTGGAAATGAGGTGATTATAAAGGGCAAAGTTTGTAAAGATGAATTGAAGAAAATTGTTTTTAAAAACAAAGAAAAAAGAAAGAAACTCGAAAAAATAACACATCCTTGCATATTTTATCTTGCAGTTCTGGAAATTTTGTGGTTAGTAATTAAAGGGCATTCAATCATTTTTATGGAGGTTCCCCTTTTTTTTGAAGTTGGACTTGAGAAGTATTTCAGCAATATTTTGGTCATATGTAGTGATGAAAAACAAAAAATGAGGGTTATAAATCGTGATGGAGAAACTCTTCTTCTCGAAAGAATTAATTCTCAATTACCATTATCATTAAAAAAATTAAAATCAACTTATATTATTGATAACGATGGTTCTCTTGAAGATACAAAAGCAAAAGTTTTGAGTTTGAGAATTAGAGGGACGAGTATTTATATTTGGATTTTGTTTCTTTTCGCTGTTTTTATGACATTTTTGTGAACAATTTTGTTTGTTTTGATTTAAATTGCTTTTGATTAATTCACTTTTGATTTAAATTGCTTTTGATTTAATTTTCTTTTGAGTTAAATACTTTTGATATAAATTAATTTTTAGGTCTGGGTTTATTTCATGATAATCATCATTGAAAAATTCTTAATATAATTATAATTAATATAATTCTTTTATAATTAATATAATTCTTTTATAATATATATATTTAGCAGTGGCGCGCTACTGAGGAAAATTTGAGGCCACGGCCTCCTATTTTATTTTTTCTTCCTTTTTTTTTCTTACTTTTTATTTTTTCAACTTTTCAATAAAACGAAAATTTTTCAGCAGCATCTTAAAAGATAAAATACCCGAAATTTAAACTTAATATCTTCGAATTGCATTGTTGTTTTGCATTAATTCTAAACATATTTTTTATTTGAATTAAAATCAACCACATGGTGAATTATGATAAAAATATTCCAGGATATTACTTTCCTTCCTGCTTTTCCTAGGTATATAATTTCAAATAGACTTTTGTTAACATGTATACATAAAATTAGTGTTAGTAAAATCTTTAATTTTTAATCTCTGTCTGACATCAAAAATAATATGCACAAATGTGTATTTTACTTTGAAAATCGATTAATATAACTTTTATTGTTTATTTAAAATAGAATGTTATTTATTTGAATATGATTCATTTTTATATTGGTAATATAAATATCAAGTTATAGAAGGAGTTATTTGTAACTAAAAGATGTTTTATTTATAAAAAATAGATTTTTTTGATACTCATTTTTGAGATAATATAAGAAATTTATGAAATTAGATATATCT
>SDVU01000244.1:0-16652 GCA_016256075.1 Dictyocoela muelleri | reverse complement strand
ATTTATGTTTTATAAGTTTAGAATTTATATTGTAAAATATTGGAATTTAAATTTTTATATTGTATAAATTATTTTTTTTTATTTTAAATTTGATATTTAAATTGTATAAATTTAATATCTGTATTGATAAATTTAATATCTATATTGTATAATTTAAAAATATTATTTTAATTAATATTTATATTGTATAAATTAAATTTATATGCTGATAGCTCAGTGATTAAATTATTGACTAAAATTCAAAAAGTTCGATTCCCGGAGTGAACTTTTTTTAATTTTTTTTGACAGGTCGCGTTGTATGCATAGGTCGCGCGCTACGCGCGCGACATAATAAGTAAAAATATTCTTAATAATGTTTATAATTGTATTAATTAACCTTTGTGGATCATGGGTACTTATACCCTATTTTTAATCATGGGTACTTTGAGCCCTGATTCGAATCATGCTCGTTTGTGACCTATCTTAATTCATGGATATTTGCAATCTAAGAAATTTATTTATATAAAACACAAAAAAGGAAAACCCTAAATCTACTTCTAATATTTCGACCACTTTTTTAGAATTTTTTCTTTATATGGATCTATGATCATAAGGAGTTCTAATTGGTTTTTTAGAACACTCTTTTGTGATTTATAGCAAGCTATAATTTTTTATTGTAGCTTTCTAAATTTTGTGTATTTACACATGTAATTGGATTTCCGAAATTATTTTAGTCATATTAATGCTTCTTCTTTGTATATATTTTTTATAAAGAATTGCTTAAAAATATAAAATAGATACTTTCTTGGCTAGTAGGGCACAAAGTACCCATCTTCTACTTTTTTAACATAAGCACTGCTATTAACAACATCATATAAGAAAATTCGGGTTAGTAGTGCTGAAACATTATTGTTCTTGAATTTTGTTACGGTTTTGTTGTTGCTTATCCATGTTTCTTGTTTTAAGAGTCTAATATGGTAATTAAATGCAAGATAGCTATTAAGAACTGAATATTATCGATGACTTTTAAAAGAAAATGAGGCAGTTTAAAACACCATAGTTTACTCAATTTATTTGCCACTTTGAAAAAAACATAAATAATAACTGTAAAAATGCCTTTATTCCTTTAATACATGTTTTAATCTCCTTCATTTTTCAAAAAATGAGAGGGTAAAATAAAAAATATCTCCAAAAATTAATAATTTGTGTTTTTTTCAAAAAAAATTCTTGTTATTGTAATAAAAAATATTTTTTAAAAAATTATACCTATATATTACATGATGACACCATCCATAGCTGCCAACTCGGAGAGTTATCACTTACCTTGGTCTTTAGACCTTTAGTTTCTGATGTACCGATAATTCGTCATTACTAAGCTACCCAGAGGCCCAGCTGTTGCGCAATTTTTGTTTTATCAATGACTCAGCAGGATGTAATTAGTAGCTTTTTCATGATTTTATTTTTTTATTCTACCTTTTACCGATATACGTCACAGCACTCACTCCAACACCTAGGAGAGTATTTTATGACTTACTATAAAAGATTAGACCACGTCTTAATGGGCTATACCACATTGGAACAACTGTAATAACCTCTATAGTTATTTATCACTTAATATCAATCTCGATTATTAATTAAAGTGACATCAGTGATTTAAAACTCGATAATTAATTTTCCCTTCAAGAGTGATAATTATTGAGCCATCGGACCCTTAAAAGCGTCTAAAATAAAATAATGATTATAAATGTTTCATTAATAGATTTTTACATTACAATTTTTATTTTATTATTTTTATATTGATAACTTTTTGTA
Source organism: Dictyocoela muelleri (assembly GCA_016256075.1). NCBI lineage: Eukaryota > Fungi > Microsporidia > Dictyocoela > Dictyocoela muelleri. The sequence continues at coordinate 14,861 of SDVU01000244.1, read as the reverse complement.
TCGATAAATTTTTATGTTAAGAACTTTTTTGTCAATTAATCCTTAAATATTTATAGTGATATTTCTTAGCAACAAAATTATACAGAAAATATTATTTAAACTTTTTGCGTTTTTTGTGCGCCTATGCCTGTTAAATAAATTTCAATAAAACCTCAATAAATTGCAAAATTAAGTAATGTCAATAAATAACAATACACTTTTATTATATTTATTATTTATAATTGTTTACCTTGATTAAGAAGAGGCAGTATTTAAATTTTCTATTTCAACACTTTATTATAAAATTTGTTAAAAATAAAAATATAAAATAAATTTAAATTTACTTTCTGCTCGAAGCGATAGAATGAAATGCAATTTTAACATCTTCATATTCTTGATCAGCATCAAGATCTATATTTTTAAATGATTCATCTATGTCAACAGATATTTCCCTTTTTAACAATTTTTCTTTTATTTCCTTATATTTATCCCAACTTTCAGGTTTACGCTTCATCTCATCTGTTGATATTTCGCCATGTTTTTTGTAATTTCCTTTTTTAGTGATTCTTGAATATCATTTATACTAATCAATATCTCATTCATCATTAAAAAGGATGTTTTTTAAATTAATATTTTTACTAATACCTGTCAGATCCTATTTCAGATTTTAATTTCAGGATTTTGACTTTAAAAATTTAATTGTCTATATTAATGCCGGATTTCAACTGTCAGATATTAATATACCTCATATTTCTAAATTTGACATGAATAAAAAATATGACATATTTTTAATTTATTTTCTTTAAAAATTCGCAAGTTAATGAATACTATGAGTTTCACTTTATAATTTAATTATAAAATATTACGGTTTAATAATATATATGTTTAAATACCAGATACTGTCGTGTTCGATTTTTTAGCACATTTTTAAAAAATGCTTAAAAATCCGAACATTTCAAAAAAAAACAAACTTTTTTTAATTAAAATAAATCCATTGTTCATTGCTTTTAATGAATGTACATTAGAGTTCTGTCTTTATACGCCTTCCGAAAAAACATCTGAGAAACGATTATTAAATTTTTTTATATAGTACATGCTGAAAACATCCATAGCTACCAACCCGAAAAGCTATCTCCTAACTTTGACCTGCGATTTTTGATTCTTGGAGTTTCGATAATAGGTAACTTCCTAGGCTACCAATAAGTCCAGCTCGCGATTTTCGTTTTATCAATGACTCAGCAGGATACAGGTAATAGTGGTTTTTCACGAATTTTTATTTTGCACTAGTTTTTGGCGAGTTGCGTCGCCACACTCATCCCCACACCTAGGAGTGTTTTTTCTGATTTATTTTCATATTAGACCAAGTTTTAATAAGCTATACCTCACTGGAACAACTGTATATTACCACAACATTTCTATAGTTTTTGACCGCTTAATGTCAACCCTCATTATTTATTGATGAGTTACGTCAGTGGATTCGAACATATAAATTTTTTTTTAATTAAAAAAAACTCATTGTTTATTGTTATTTAAATAATAATCTAGAGAATTTTTCGATTTGTTATCCATAACTTCCATAATAACATTTTATTGGATATCTAGATAATCTTTTAAATATTTAGACCTGGATGCTCTCATGAGAAACACCATTTTTTGTGCGGCGACAAAACATCACGTGTTTTTGGAGATTCCGGGTTAATAAAATCATAACTTATTAAATCCTTCAGAAAATGAGATAGGTCTTCGAACTCTTCTTCATTATCTACGACATCATTAATTTGTATTTATTCTTGAAGTGCAATTTCAAAGCATTCATTCGACCCATTATCATTCTTTTCGACATAAAAATATTGGTTTTCTTCAACAATTTTTTATAAAGTCGGGTGATATTCAATAAAATGATTTCTCAAGCCAATTTATGACATAAACAATGTCTATTTTTTTCTAATTTCTGCTTGATTAAAATCGCAATTCAATGCATTGCAAATTTTAAAATTGTTTAGATGTGTTTTTTATGTTGAATTGAAGGCATTGATTATACCCAAATACAAAGGCTGAATCAATAAAGTAGAGTTTAGGCGAAAAATCTTCAACATTTGATTTCAATTCCACTTTATGGCCAATTAAAATATCGACAAGCAAAAGAATCTTATTATTATCATTTATAAATCTATTGTTTAGTAGATTAAGGTACTCGTCAAATATCTGAGGTGTAAGCTATGCAGTTTTAACAGTCCTATAAAGTATATTAAATGTTATTATGTCCACATTTTTAACGCTTTGAATTCTCTGATTTCCTTATTAGCAAAGGTTTTAGTTTCTCCCCATAACGAATTGGGATCTAACATTAAAGTAAATCTAGTCAAGCTCTTCTTATATTTACATTATCGATTTTTTTGTCTAAAAAATATGACTTTTTAAGACCAGATCTGATGTAAAGACAAGTATCATCGATATTGAAAATGATGTATTTCCCATAATCCTCGAATTTACTATTAAACGTTCTTTAAAATCTTCAATTAAAAAGTGTCTGTGCTCGCCAAATTTCATTTAATTATATAAAAGATAGGCTGTCTCGTTTCACAAAGGTGTCAACAAAATAAAGAGCAACCTTTTTAAATTGGATTTCAATTGATTTATAATACTCCTTTCCAAGATTGAATATAAAAATTACATGCTTCCAACATCTTAACTGCCAACTTGAAGAGTTGATTATTACCGTGGATTGTGACCTTTGGTTCCCGACGTTCAAATAGTATGTCGCTTCCTAAGCTACCCAGAGGCCCAACTTTATACGCGATCTTCGTTTTATAAACGACTCGTCAGGATACATTTATTGGTAGCTTTTCATGAATTTTTATTTTTCACTACTTTTTGCCGAGATGCGTCGCCGCACTCATACCCACACCTAGGAGAGTCCCTTCTGCTACATTGTCATATTATACCAAGTCTTAATCAGCTATACCACACTGGAACAACTGTATATTATACTATAATTATATAGTTATGACCGCTTAATGTCATTCCCTCATTATTTATTAAAGAGTGACGTCAGCTGGATTCGAACCACGATACTTAAAATTTACATTCAAGAGTGTTAACCACTGAGCTATCTGGCCCTAATAAATCATTGATAAACATAAAAGGGATCATGTGAAGATTACCCCCGCCGAGGGGTAATGTTCAAATGATAAAAAAATATATTTCTTATCCATATGATGCAAGATATGTTGAATTTTATTTATACATCAAATAATGAAGAAATGATTAATTTTCTCCAAGCAAAAAAAAATTCACGAGACGATACTTTGCACTACATGTGGTGTAAGCATGTTTTTAAGAAAAAACAAAGAGTGTAGGTTGGGTTATACTTGAAAATGTTTAAATTACAGATGTAGTAAATACCAAACAACTATATATATATTAAAAGACTTATTTTTTATAAATATGAGAATAGATCCCAGAAAATGTTTGGCCATTCTTTATTATATTTCAGAAAATGAGCTAATAAATAAAATAGACAGTTTCACAAAAATAAACAGGAAAAGCATAGGAATAATTTTTAATGAAATAGAGGACAAAATAACGCAGTACTGCGAAGAAAATGTGATAAAATTGGGAGCACTGGGTGTTATAGTGCAGGTTGATGAGACAAAGTTAAATTTTAACGCGAAATCTCAGCGAAGAAGGCCTCTTAGAGAACAAGTTTGGACTGTTACTATTACGAATACATCTACAGTACCGGCCAAAGGATACTTAGAAATTGTGCCTGATAGATCAGCAGACACCCTTTTGTCAATAATAATCGAATCATAAGGCCTGGATCTATCATACACACTGATGAGTGGCCTTCAAATTTAAGGTTAAGAGAATAAAATAAATATACTCATATGACTATTTGACATAAGTATAATTTTGTAGATCCGGAGACAAGAATACATACCCAACACGTCGAAAGTTTTAATAACAAATTAAAATTAGAAATTAAAAAAAGAAAAGGTCTGATGATAATCAAATATCGTCATTTCTTAAATATTTTCTTTTCATTGATCATTTTAAAGAAGAAACATTTAATGAGATTTTAAAATTTATTATAATAAAACAGTTTATTATAATATTTTTTTATTTAATTGTTTTTATCTTTATTTTTAAAAAATCTTTTATTATTGATAATTTTTTCGGTGGAGGGGGTAATCTTCACATTATCTATTTACGGGGGGGGGTGTAATCTTCACATGACCCTATAAAAGAAAAATTAATTTGTTTACTAAGGGTAATGTTAAGTATTGAAACAATTGATTTCAATAAAAAGAATTCATAAACATTTTATGGCCAGATGTCATAGTGGTTAATACTCTTTAATGAAAACTTAAGTATCGAGGGGTAAATCTCGCTGACGTCACTCTTTAATAAATAATGAAGGAATGACATTGTCGGTCAAAAACTATAGAAATACAGTATTTATATACAGTTGTTCCAGTGTGGTAAGCTGATTAAGAGTTGGTCTAATATGACATGAAGCAGAAGGAAGTCTCATAGCGATGACCGGAAACTCGCCCCAGAGCGAGTTTCGGGTTTTCAACCAGAAATCAGGCCCCAGGAATTTACCAAAAAATATTTCTAAATTGTTTTTATTACAAATTATTTCTAAATAATTTTATTTTCAAATATTCTCTAGATAATTTTTATATCAAATTATTTCTAAAATATTTTTTTACAAATAATTTCTAAACAATTTTTATTACAAATTACCTCTAAACAATTTTTATTACAAATTATTTCTAAATAATTTTTATTACAAATTATTTAGTTATATATACATGATGATGATATCCATAATTAGAAACCTAGTGAGTTGTCTCTTCTCGAAGTATTTAGACCTTTGGTTCCAGGCGATTAAACAATATTCGCTTCTAGGCTACAAGAAGTCACAGCTGTATACGCGATATTTATTTTATCGATGACTTAGCAGGATAATGATAATAAGTGGCCTTTTCATGATTTTTATTTTTTTATTTTCACTACTTGATTTGCCGAGATTCGTCGCCGAATTATAATCACACACGTAGAGTCCTTTCTGATTCGTCGTCATGTATAACCAACCCTTAATCAGCTATACTACACAGGGACAGCTGTATATTCTACAATAGTTCTAAAGTTATTGACAGCTTAATTTCAATTATTTATTAAAGTTACGTCAGCAGGGTTCGAATCTCAATCCTTAAATTTTAATTTAAAAGTGGAAACTACAGAGCTATTTGGCTCAATTTATAAAAAAAAAACAGGGTGAGTTTCTGGGTCTTGATTTCTGGGCCTTGATTTCTGGGCAAAAAACCCGTTAACTCGTCCTGGAGGAGTTTCCGGGAAGTCAATATACAGTTGTTCCAGTGAGGAGTAAAGCTGATTAAGAGTTTGTCTAATTAACAATAAAGCAAAAGGGAGTCTCATAGGCGTGGAGATGAGTTAGAAGACGCATCTCGGCAAAATAAGTTGTGAAAAATACCTAATAAATTAAAAATACATTAATTACCTGTATCCTGCTGAGTCACAATAAAACGAAAATCGATTTTACGAATGGGCTTCTGGGTGGCTTAGGAAGTGTCGGATTATTGAAACACCAATACCAAAGGTCTAAAGACCAGGTTAGGAGATAGGTCTCCGGATCGACAGATATGGATGTTGCTATCACTGATATATATATATATACAAAGTTTTATCATAAACAAATTATTATCTAATAATAAAAATATTATACTCATTTCACAAAACAGATCTGTCCTTTTATACTTGATAAATTGAATGAACCATATTTAGAGTTTTTAAGATTAATTTCACAATTTACCTTTCTTTGAACAACAAAATTTCAGCGATATAAATTTTTTATTTAAAACTTAATCAAATACGCAAAATACTGATATAGTATGATACTTATCATAAATTAACAGACGTAGTACATAAATATACTTTGATTTAAGCTCATTGATTAACACTCTTAAATGAAAATTTATATTAGATTTGCATTTACTTACATCGAGTATATTAAATAATATAATATACATACGATTTATCAAAATGTATTCTTATCTAACCAAAAACTTGTTCTAAGGGCTATTAAATATTTTTCTTAATATTTTTAATTTTCTTATTTCATACGATCAATTTATTTCATTTTAACTATAAAAAGTGTATTGTCATGTCCTTAAACAATGAATGGCATCGAATTCCTTGTGTTGAATTTCGAATTCACTCAAAACTATTCTATGACAAAAACCCTGATCAATAGAATTTAATCTTTATTTTAAAACCATTAAAGAAAGTGACTTTATAAAAGTGTGTACGAAAGTAATACACCAATGATCATTATCGAATTATCAAGACTCTAATGAAAAAGAGAGAGACGTCACAAGGAGAACAGTGGCATGAACCACAAAACTATCAGTAAAAACATTTACTTAAACTATACGTTATCCAAGGCTATTGTCCCGAGGACAGGTCACGTACACTTTACAAAGCTGGGGGTTGCAGAATTTTGAAAGTTTATTTATAATTTCTGACAAGTTTATCTATAATTTCTGACAAGTTTATCTATAATTTCTGACAAGTTTATTTAAAATTTCTGACAAGTTTATTTATAATTTCTGAAAATCAAATTTATTAACATCAAAACTACACATTTATACTTTCTAGTTACATTTTTTTACCTATTTTTAATTTCTATTAAAAATCTAAAAAAAATTATTAAATAGATTGGTAGGGCCTATCTTTATAAAATGTCTATTTACAAGATTTTATTTGTTATTTAAAAAAACTTTTATATTAATTTTTTTGCTAGGTATAGCGCTGGATTTTTAAAAAGTCTATAGTTGACTTTTTAATCACTCTGACTGCAACGAGCCTAATATTTTGTACATACACTTATTATATAGACACATCGCAGTCAAAGTGTTAAGTCTATTTAAAAGAGAGACAAAAACATTAAGGTGGTTATTTATTATGTCAATCGATTTAATTGATAAACCTATGTTTTTTCCTCTTAAAAGGATTCAATGCATCCGCTTTCGGATCAACTAACTCTCTTTTAACACTCTGCGCCCGAATACCATTTTCTTTATTCATTTTAGAATTTCTTTCACTGAGCTTTACCCAAATATCCTTCTCTTCTTTATCTTCCTCATTCATCTGATCAATTAATTTTTGAATTTCTTGCGCTTCTTTGAACTTTTTCTTTGTCATAAGTTTGTTTTTACGCTGGATCAATTCTATTTTTTGCTTAGCTCGACAAACTTTCTGAGGATAAAATTTTTTACGTTTTTCAATAGTTTTTGTAATCTCCAGATCAGTCAATTTCTTGTTCATCTGATCCTTCGCATCTTTATACTTCTGTTTTTGTTTTATACTTGGAATTAAATTCTTCTTAAGAAGATTTTGATAAACACTGAGACTAATTTCTGAATTGCTGAGATAAATTAATTTTACATTTTCGTAAGACTTATCACCATTTTTTAGGTTCAGTAATAGATTAGTCTTATTTCGCCTTTCACCAAGATCGACAGTGTAAACACTAGGCCCTTCGAATATAGAGGTAATCTTACATGCTACACAATCTTCATCGATGCGCATCATTACATAATTACCAATCAGCACATCAAGGTCCGATCGATACACAAAAGGTGTAATTTCATCTCTCTTAAAAATTATTTTTTTAAAGTCTTCAAAGTTTAAAACATTTTTTGAAATTTTAACTTCGCCTGATTTCAAAATATCAGACGAGTCATCATCGATTCGTGACTTTAATTTTTTAATGACCTGCCCGTCACTTGAATTATCGTCACCTGAACTTTCAGAATACCTATTTTCTGCTTTTCTTTTCTTAATGGTATTATCAACTTTTTCATGGTTTTCCAATCGCCTCTCGAGTTCTCGCCTTTCTTCAAATCTTTTAATCCTGAGAAATCTTTCGTAAATTATTTTTTCTCTTTGAGCATCACTTAAACTGCTGAGATATTTCTCATCATCTTCGCCATTTAGAATTTCATTGTAAAGATGTTTGTTTTTTAGTTTTTCTGATTCTTTATTTTGTGAATTTGTCTTTTTCTTTTCTTCTACATTTCTACTTTTTGCTGTTTCGGGTGTATTAAATTTAATTTGATCTTTATTAGACATGATTTTTTCTTCTGAGTCAATTTTAGTCGCCTTTTGGTTTTTCTTGGGCTTATCATGATCTTCTTTATTTTTGGATTCGCGATTGTTATCTTTTAATTCATCATGATCTTCATTGGGCTTATTTAACTTTTTATTTGTATCATTTTGTTTCTCTTCAACAAGATCAACTTTTACTTCAACATCTTTATTTTCGCGTTCATCGTGTTTTTCTATGACTTCATAATGATGATCCTCTTTATATTCTTCAGAATTTTTAACAACTTGTTCATAATATTCTGTAGGCTCAGAATTATTCTCTTCGAGCTCATCATTTTTTTCTTTAATTTCAACGGGCTCTTGTTTGAATTCGCCAGGTTTTTCTTTAACTTCAAGAGACTCTTTTTTAACTTCAGCAGAATCTTCTTTAACTTCAGCAGAATCTTCTTTGACTTCAACAGAATCTTCCCTAAGTTCAACTTTAGCAGAATCTTCCTTAAGTTCAACGAGTTTTTCTTTAAATTCATCATGACCTTCTTTGGCTTCAACAGGCTCCTCATTAACTTCAACAGGTTTTTCTTTGAAATCAACAAAGTTTTCATAAGACTCCATATGTTCCATCTTGAGATCGTCATGGTCTTCTTTGAGATTATCATGATCGACTTTGATTTCATCACGGACTTCTTTAACTTCATCCTCTTTAACTTCATCCTCTTTAACTTTGTCCTCTTTAACTTCATCCTTGTTCTCTTTAACGTTAAAATGTTCCTTTTTTAAGTTATCAATAAGAGAATCGCTTTCATGCTCATCACGACTACCTTTAGTCACATCAATACTATTAGCAGTCTTATCATCTTCATTATTCTTGCTCATAGCACTCTCATGATCTTCAGATATGTTCTTTTCTAAGTAATTTTTATTTTTTTGTTCTTCAGTTGGATTATTTTTTGGTTTTTGATTCATTTGTGGGGTTGATTTTGAAAATTTAAAATAAAGTTTTTGCAAAACAAATTTGAAACAAAGGGGGTGAGGATAGAAATTGAATTGATTGTTATTGAATTAAAAGGGTTTTAATTAATTAAAAGTTTGTTGAATTAAAAGCTTGTTAATGAATTAAAAGCTTGATGATAATCAAAATCTTGTTAATACTTCAAAAGCTTATTAATGAATTAAAAGCTTATTAATTAATTAAAAGCTTATTAATGAATTAAAAGCTTGTTAATGAATTAAAAGCCTGTTAATGAATTAAAAGCCTGTTAATGAATTAAAAGCATGTTGATGAATCAAAATATTGTTAATGAATTAAAATCTTGTTAATACTTCAAAAGCTTATTAATGAATATAAAGCTTTTTGATGAATTAAAAGCTTGTTAATGAATTGATAGTTAATAAATTAGGATTAATTAATTGAATCATCAATAAGTTAAAAGTTTATTAAATTAAATCTTTATTTAATTAAATTTTTATTAAATTAAAAGTTTATTAAATTAAAAATTTATTAAATTAAAAGTTTATTAAATTAAAAGTTTATTAAATTAGTTTCGCAAAATTCTTTAATTCTATATTATATGAAAATTTGCCATTTAAAAACGATTAACTAATTTCGAATTATATTAATCGGTCAATAACTATATAAATATAGTATTAATATTGATATTCTAGTGTAGCATAGCTGATTAAGACTTGGTCTAATATAGAATAAGCAGAATATACTCTCCTAGGTGTGGTGGAGATCAGTGCTGCGACTCACTTCGGTAAAATAAGTAATCTATAGAATATGAAAAACTCTTTAATTACCTGTATCCTGCAGAGTCATTGATGAAACGAAAATCGCGTATACATCCGTGGCTCTTGGTAATTTATTAGTGACGTATTGCTTAGACAAATGGATGCAAAAGTCTAAAACAGTGGTTATCAAAGTGAAGCCTACGCCCAACTTGGAGACAATTTGGATTTTTATTGGGCAAATTGGATTTTCGAGATATATGGCTTAAACATGCAAACTTAAAACCTAATATGAAATCACTTTGCACTAAACACCACGGTTCAACGTCTCATAAAATAATAGTTTTATTTTGTATCTATAAATTGCCTAAATCAATAAAAATAATTGGAAATTTTTTAGTAAATACCTAATATTTTATATTAGGGCAATAAAAAATTTTCCTCGGAAGAAGAGGAATAGCCAAAATAGGTTGGAAAACACTGGTCTAAAGACACAGGCTGTGGACATTCACCAGATTTGCGATTGAAGATATTGCCAGATAGTAATATAAAATATATAAAACTGTTAATTTGTATAGACTACTTTTCAAATTCATTATGTTTAGAAATAAAAATTATATAACTTTGTATATAAATTCCTCATGATAATTATTTTTCTTATTATGATTTGATAAATAAAGCCAGATAGCTTAATGGCAAACACTCTTGAATGTAAAATTTAAATATCGAAGTTCGAATCCCGCTGACTTCACTCATTAATAAATAATGAGGGAATGACATTAAGCGTTCAAAACTATAGAAATATAGTAGTAATATACAGTTGTTCCAGCATGGTATAGCTGATTAAGACTTGGTCTAATATGAAGATGAAGCAGAAGGGTCTCTCCTAGGTGTGGGGATGAGTGTGGCGACGCATCTCGGCAAAAAGTAGTGAAAAAAAAAATTCATGAAAAGCCACTAATTACCTGTGATCCTGCCGAGTCATTGATGAAACGAGAATCGCGTATATAGCTGGGCTTCTGTGCAGCTTAGTAAGTGACTATTATTGGAACACCAGGAACCAAAGGTCGTAGATCCAAGGTAGGAGATAGGTCTCCGGGTTGGCAGCTATGGATGTTATTAGCATGTAACATATAATTTGATAATATATATTACATTAAAAAATATCCATAATTGCCAATCAAGAAGGTAATATCATCTTGATCTTTAGACTCTTAGTTATCGTTTTTCAAGTAATAAGTATCCACTAAGCTTTGTAAATTATAGATTGCAGCTCCAGGATCTCGGCATCCCGGCATTTTCCATGTATCAGGATCAGATTAGTGAAATCCCGAGATTTCGGGATTTATAACATGGTCTGGGATTACAGACTCTAGTATAAATTTTTATACAAAAAAAAACCAAAGATTTAAACAGCCCAGTTTATTAAATTCTCAGAGTTATAATCAATGTTTCATAAACAGAATTTACCTGGTACCTTCTTCTATTGAACGTGTTGAATAATTTTAAATAATTGCAAAATACTTGAAATCGAAAATATATTTATTAAAAACCATTTTTATATATATATTACACGTTGACAAATCCATAGCTGCCAACTTGGAGAGTTGTGTCCTACCGCGGTCTGTGACCTTTGGTTCTTGGTGTTATAATAACACGTCACTTCCTAAGCTACCCAGAAGCCTAATCGTAAAGTCGATTTTAGTTTTTTAATTACTCAGCAGGGTAGGTTATTAGTGGTTATTCATGATTTTTTATTTCGATATTTTATTAATATTTCAAAGAACTCTTCCCCACACCTAAGAGAGTCCCTTCTGCTTCATTGTCATATTAGATCAAGTCTTAATCAGCTAGACCACACTGGAAAACTGTATATTTTTACTATAATTATATATTATGACCGCTTAATATCATTCCCTTATTATTTATTAAATAGTGACGTCAGCGGGATTCGAACCACGATACTTAAATTTACTTGCAATAGCGTTAACCACTGAGCTATCTGGCCTCACAACTATTTAATTAACAACTATTTAATTAACAACTATTTAATTAACAACTATTTAATTAACAACTATTTAATTAACAACTATTTAATAATCACCCTTTTAATTAACAACTATTTAATTAACAACTATTTAATTAACAACTATTTAATAATCACCCTTTTAATTAACATAACTTTTAATTAACAACTATTTAATTAACAAATATTTAATTAACAACTATTTAATTAACAACTATTTAATTGACAACTATTTAATTAACAACTATTTAATTAACAACTATTTAATTAACAAATATTTAACATAACTTTATCATTTGCTTTTTAAATAATCACCACCCATGTCAACTGACGATTGCTACTACTTTCTTTATTCAATCTGCGCAAAAAAAGATTGTAAATTTCGCCACAACAAAAAAGCAAAGGAGACAACAATAATATGTCCTCTATATTCAAAAAAACTGAATTGTCAAAACGACTGCCCGTTTAGACATTCTACATATCACTTAAAAAAGAAACGCACTGAAATGCCTTGTTATTGGGAAGAAAACAGTCAATGTAAAAAATTATATTGTGAGTTTAAACATAAGGATCCCGAAAAGGATAAGTGGAAGTATGATAAGACTATTAAGACCTTGGATCAAATAAAAAGTGAAGAGGTTAAAAAGAATGAAGCTGAATCTTTTATAAATGAACAGCTTAGAATTAGAGAACTTGCTGAAAAAGAAAGATTAGAAATGATTGAAAGACTTGAAAAAGAAAGATTAGAAATGATTAAACGGACCGAAAAAGATAAGGATGCGGGGTATAATAAAAATGATGATAGGAGTTCGGAAGTTGTTAATTATGAAAAAATGGTTAAGGATCAAGATATAATAACAATTAATAATGAAAATAAAAATTCAACTGAATTTGAAGATAAAAATATCAGAAATTCTAATTCTTCAGAAGAAGAAACTTCAAATGATGAACCTAAAAATCAAACTATTGAAGAAGCTGAGCAGAAAAATCAAACTATTGAAGAAGCTGAGCAGAAAAATCAAACTATTGAAGAAGTTGTGCAGAAAAATCAAATTATTGAAGAAGTTGTCCAGAAACGCAAAATCGCTGAATTTGTAACTCGAGAGTTAAACAAAAAATATCAAAAAAATAAAAAGGATGAATTTGAAGACGATGAAAAAGGAAAAATTGAAACAAATAACTCTAAAAAAGATAATGACATTAAAAATAATTATAATGAAAATAAACCTGAAAATAATGATGAAATAAGAAAAAATATTCCTGAAAGTATAAATCAATTTGATAAAAATAATAAGAATATTAATAAAGAGCTTGAGGAAGTCAAACAACTTGAAGAACTGTTAAAACATGAAGGTATTGATTTTGAAGAATAAATTTTATAAAAGTATTATTTGATTAGAAGTTTTTTGTTAATTATTGTAACTGTCTTTAATACTAAAAATCAATAAATAATATTTTTATAATAATACTAAAAATTAATAAATAATATTTTTATTATAAAAAGTATTGTTGTCTAATTTAATTTCGATGTATCCCACTGGTCAATTTATACAAAATTTGGATTATTCTGCAACTTGATTTTGAAGTTAAATTCACCAAAAAAAGTCTCCATAATAATTATCTAAAAATGCAATTTTTCAGTTTCTATAATGTTTTGATATTTTCTGTGTAAAATCGAAAAACTTCAAAATTTATTTTACCTGAAAAGTATAAATTATAAATTCATTATAATTTATAAAAAATAATTATATTATTCAATTTACAGCTATATTTAATAAATATTATTAGAATTCTTTTTCTTTAAGAACTTCTGATTAGAATGGTGAACTTAAGAATACTATTTAATATTTAAGCTCGAAATTTGGGTTCTTACCGGGCCACCAGCCCCCCTGTAAAGTCCCATTCCTTTGAGCATACAACATGATTCTTATTTGAAATAAGCTCAAAATCACGAGATCTTTCCAAATATGAAAGAATTATATCATAAGAAGCTTTTATGAAGGGTTTCTAAAAATTGTCGCAGAGCGACAATTTTTAGAAACCCTCCATAAAAGCTTCTTATTAAATAATTCTTTCATATTTGGAAAGATCTCGTGATTTTGAGCTTATTACAAATAAGAATCATGTTGTATGCATAAAGGAATGGGGCTTTACCTTTTTTAGGGGGGGGGGCTGGTGGCCCGGTAAGAACCTGGCATTGTTGCTATTTTTAAGCAAAGTGGAAAATCGATCGGTTATATTTATAGAGTACGAAAAGTTGCTAAAAGGAACTATTCTATCACGGATAGAGAAACACGTGCAATCTTATGGGCGATGGAAAAGTTTGAACATTATTTAATAGGTAGAAAATTAATTTTATTGAGCGATCACAAAGAGATTTAGGAGATTTACAAAATGAAGTTATTTAGATCACCTAGAATACAAGATTGATTGAGCGATTTTCTCGATACGATTTTAATGTTTGTTACAGAAAAGGGTCATTATTAAAACAAGCAGAAACATTAAGTAGAATAAATTTTAATCTCCGGAATGGGGAGCTTATTGAATTAAGCGAACACAAAATTAAAGTTCTAAAATCACACAAAGACGCATGCCATCGAAAATCAATAATGAAAATACTGAAAAAAAAATTTTTATAAGTAAATTAAGATTAGACGAAATATTGAAGAAAAGAGGAGAATGTTGCATAACGTATAAAACCGGAACATAATTTTAGCGCAAAATGCGCATTTTAACGCCAAAAATAATTATTTTTTTTAATTTTAGACCACCTAATGGTTTTATTTTTCGTTGGTTTTTTAAGAAAAAGGGTACATAAAAATGTCACAGCCCCTATAAAAATTTCACCTCTGATGAAAATTAAAAAATTTAAAATTATAAAATTAATAATTGTAGATAAAAGATTAAAAATTTAGATTTAGATTTAGATTTAGATTTAGATTTAGATTTAGATTTAGATTTAGATTTAGATTTAGATTTAGATTTAGATTTA
>SDVU01000243.1:0-16657 GCA_016256075.1 Dictyocoela muelleri | reverse complement strand
TGTTAGACATCTTTTTATTTTTATAATTTTTTTGAAAATGAAAATCTTTTAGTTCTTATTTCAGATGAAAAAGTATTGACAGAATGAAACAATTATATTAATCGTCTATATTCTATAAAATATTTTTATGGTATTTTTTTATTTTTTACTTTATAGATAAGAAATGTTTTTGAAGGAATTTTAAAAATATAAAATAAATTATACAAAGAAGTTTTGTAATTATTAAATCTTACATTTTTTAAAGTAGTGATTAAATATATATATGTAAATCTCATAAGATTTAACATTTATTTTTGATAGAATATTGTGAGCTTTTGAATCCATTGTGATTTTAGTCAGAAAATTGTTAATGCTAATTTTACACCTTATTAAAAATTACACGCCTTTTTTAAAAAAATTTTACTTAAAATACAACAAGAAATCAAAGAGTAACTTATATCGCATTGTAGGGTTCCCGACTTCTATAAGATTGGCTCAAATAAAAATGCAAAAAAAAAGAAAAAATCTGAGAATAACTGTTCCTGAAGTATTTTTATAGATATATTATGTTCGAATATAGATATTATACATAAATCATAGTCGAGGCTTTATCTCATATATATATATATATATGTAGGCCATATTATAGGTAAAAATTTGCATCATAAATGTTATTCTCGACATTTTCAGAAATTTTAATACTTTTATTAGAGCTATCTTTAAAGAAGTATACATTCCGTGTATATATATGGAGTATAAATTCGTGAAACGAAATAATATCGGGAAAAAAATACTTACGTTAAAAATATTTAGTTTTTATTTTCTAGCTATAGGTCGTGCAGAATGCATTTGATGGGCGTGCAATTTTTTAAAATACTATAATTAATGTTACTACAATTGTGTGGTCCTGCGAATTGTGTGCCTCTAATTTGTAATATTTCAAAAGGGTTAGAATATAAATCGTGATTATATGTGAAAATATCATTAAGAGAAAATTTCCAAAGCTGTGTTATATTTAAAGCATAAAATGTAATTTCTAAAGAGGTATTTTATTAAGAGAAACAACTATTTGTAGGTAGCCGCAACTTTATTAGCTTATTTTTTTAGTAAATTTAAAAAAAAATTATTTGGATTAGAAAAATATAATATAAATGTAGGTGACTCATTTATTCATTTGAGAAATTTGGAATTTTTTGAAAAAAATATAAACCCTATCATCTATTTTTAATGCAAGGTTTTTTAGAGCTATAGACCCATTTTCAAAAGTTATATTCTCATTTCTTTGAGTTATAGTAATATTTCTTCAAAGTTATAGGCCATTTTCTAAAGTTATATTCTCATTTCTTTATAGTTTTAGTAATATTTCTTCTAAAGTTATAGGCCATTTTCTAAAGTTATATTCTCATTTCTTTAAAGTTATCGTAATATTATTAAAAATTTATAGGCCATTTTCCAAAGTTATAGACATATTTCTTTAAATTTATGACCATTTTTCTAAATTTATAGATCTATTTCTTCTAAAGTATAGACTCATTTTTTTTAGTTATAGATAATTATCTACGCAGTTATAGACTTATTTTTTAGAGATACGGATTGTTTTTTTAGAATTATAGACACTTTTCTATAGAGTTATAAACAAATTTATTAGATTTTTTAATGATACGAAAAATTTTGTATCGATCTATATTTTAACACGTGTTTTATACATAGCCGTAATTATAACCTCTATTTTTAGACATCTTTTTAGTTATATTTTTTAGCCGTCTCTACCCTATATTTTTATACATTTTCTTAAAATATGTTTAACTCTTATTTTTTAACCTTTACTATTTTAATTTTACTTTATAAGCCTTATTTTTTACTCTTTTTTATGTGGTTTAATAAAATCAAAAAAAATAAGGGCAAAAACTTAAGGTTTAAGGGATAAGGGTAAAAAAATAAAGTTTTAATAATAAGGATGTAAAAGTATGAAAAAAAAAATAGGTAAAAAATATGTGTAGTAGATATTGGTTAAAAATAACGGTTAAAATTAAAAAAAAATGGCTAAAAAATAAAGGTTATATGTTATTCATATGTGTTATGGTTAAGTTTAAAAAGTAAGAGTTGAAAATCGAGGTTAGCGTAGATTAGTATTAATATACGGGGAATATAAGAATTATAATATACGTAATCATTTTTTTTTTCATTTCTTGACTAAACGGCGGATTTTTTCTATCACAAGTTTTCAATAAAAATCTACACACTGAAATTATAAACAATAATTCTTTTTAATAATAATAAAAAAAAATGTAAAAAAATCAAAAAAATCAGAAAAAAAGTGTAAACATAAAAAATTAAAAAAATGAATAATTAAAGAAAAATATACACAATTTTTACCTTTTAAGCTTTATTAAATTTCATATTACACTTGATAATTTTTTGAAAATGTATTCCATAAAACTTGTTATGGTTTAAAATATTTTATTTATAACATACTGACGTGCCCAGAGAAGAAACGTCTTAATAATGAGTTTATTATATAAATATAGCAGTTTAAATGATTGTATTTTGTTTCATATTCTGTCGTTCTAAAGAATCATAACCATATATTGTTACATTGGGTTAAATGTCACTGTTTTCGTAAAGTTTTAAATGTTAAGAAATAAGTAGGAATTAGATTTGATTTTTTGTTATTAATTTTAGTTGATTAAAATATTTTTATTCACTTTGAATTGGATTTTGGTTTAGTTATGGTCATGTTATATTGTCGTAGGCTACGACAACCTACATAAACTAAAAAATTTTAATTTTTTTTTATGTTTTCGCTGGTTTTATTTATCGTATTCATTGATAATAAACGTGTAATCGTTAATTTTCTACATATTTTGTAAGGACTACTCCATTTGTCAGTTAATTTGTCCGTAGTGAAATGTTTATTACTGATATTTACACCTATTTTTTTTTTTATATTTAGTTTTTATATAATTTCTAAATAAGATCCTGTGTTTCTAAACATTCGGTTCTACAACGATTTGTGCCACTCAAAATAATTGCAGAGGGGTAATGGAAGTATTATTAAAAAAGCAAAAAATCGTCCGTTAAAGGTAGTTCTCGGTTTGTTTACCATATAAGGAAACTTTCTCAAGCAATGACCATTTTTGCTTTACAACAAATTTCATTTCTTGAGAAAAAATTATTTATATAGAAGACAAACAGAGACCTTCTTTAACAAGCGATTTCATGCTTTTTTTTAAAATACTTTCATTACACCTCTGCAATTGTTTTGAGTGACACAAACCGTTGTAGAACCAAACTTTCTTTTTTTTAATTCTGCGATTTTATGTTCGTAAAAATACAAAATGTAATATTTATAAAAAACACTTAGAATTTATAGTCACTTTTTTTAAACAATAAGGCATGTTCAATCCGCTAAATATGTTATTTATAGTTTTTTTTTTATTTTGGTTCTCTAGATATCCCGAACATTGTTAGTGTTATAAAATATAACCATCTAGGCATATAATGATCCTTGTTTAATTAAATTTAAAATTAAAAAAAATTAATTTTTGATATGAAATTTTATTAATAGCCTCAGGACACATAACGAACCTCTATTTTATTTATAAGAAAACTATTTTTGATAATAAATTTTATTAAGACAGTCAAGAAAAATATATGGTGGCATAAAACGACCCCACCATTTTATTAATGAAAATATTAATTTATCTATAATAAATTTTCTTATACCATAAATTATATTTAATTAAACATTATAAAATATAATTAAAGTTATTTTTATTCATTTAAGTTAAAAAATTTTCTAATTTTAAATAAAGATATTCAAATGATTTTTTTATAATATTTTTATTATTTTAATATTAAAACAGTTTTTTTTTAAAAATTTTATTTTAATATTAAAATAATAAAAATATAAAAAAAATCATTTTAATATCTTGATAAAAAATTAGAAAATTTTTTAATTGAAATGAATAATAATAACTTAATTTATATTTAATAATGTTTAATAAAATATAATTTATAGTTTAATAAAATATATTGTAAATATATTAATATTTTCTTTAAAAAATAGGGGAGTCGTTTTATGCTACAAAATATTTTTCGAGACTGTCTTAATAAAATTTTTTATCAAAAATTATTTTTTATTAATAAAATAGGGAGGGTTAGTTATGTGTCATGAGGCTATTGGTAAAATTTCAATATAAAAATTGATTTTTTTAAATTTTTAATTTAGTTAAATAGGAGCCATTATATGCCGGTGTGGTGTATTCCATATCAGTTAGTAATTTCGTAATTTTTTCAAAATATCGTTACAGTTAAATTTTGAGTTGGAGTGAATATGTGTTTAATTTTGTGACTATTAATAAATTTATTCATGTTTTGAAATAATACTCCTTCCCTGTCTAATAAAAAAAATAAAAAAATCCATATTCATTACATCATTTTTTTGCAAGTTTTACTATATTTGAATTTATATCGCATAGGTTATAAGCATCATTTTATCTACTAAAAATATATGTAAAGATAATATGGTAAAGGTATGTATTGTCGATAATTTTTTTAAATGTAATGATTGTAATGACACCAGAATATCGCCGAGACAATTTAAATGGTTTGTCACACTATAGATATTATCTAGAATAGCCGAATGTTTTTTTTAGTATTTTCAGCTTTTTGGCAGATCTAGAATTCTATTATAATATCATCGTCACGAAACTATGGAAGTCCTCAGGGGTCTTTTGGAGTCTACTAAAAATATTAAATTGTAAATTTATTTAAGATATTTTAAAATTTTAAAATATATTTTTTTTATTTTCATATTTTAATATTTGCTCATACATAGAAGGGATATTTTACATTAAATTTATAAATTCATCAAAATATTAAATTTATAAATTTATAATAATATTAAATAAAAGAACATATAAAATGATAAACAAAGTTATAAGAATTTTAGATTCGCTAATAAATGATCACTACCATCAAATATCATAAAATCACAATTGGTCGAGAAATAGACAACATGTTTAATTAAATTTTTTTATAATCAAAGATAAATTTTGTAATAAAATTATTTTTTTTCAAGAGCTCATATATACAGCCCTTTTTTTTTATGGTCCACTTTTTGCAATCATAAGTCTACTTTTTGCTTTCGCTACTACACTTTTCGCAATTCTGAAATCCGCCTTTTTCATTCCTGATGTCTCTTTTGGCGTTCCTGTATTCCATATTTCAAAACATTGAAAAGAAATCCACCCATCTTAAAAGATTATATTTACTCTTAAAAGATTAGAAAGTAAACAAGATGATCATAAATCACAACAACTACTTTGATATGTATTATCAGAAAGAAAAGGCAATTGATCACTATAGAAGGCATCAAGTTGTTTCTTTCTCCTCTATACACCGAAATCGCGTTGACTGACATACCAGAACTTCTAAATCTTTCCTATAGACAATTATGAGGCTTTAAAAAAGATATCTTTTGTTGATTTCTAATACCTAGATATTTATAAAACAGCTGTCAGAAAAATGTTATGTATAGAAGTATTTCTCATTTGAGAAGAACAGCCTGGCTGCTGAATTTTTAGCATAACCCGCATATTTCTCTGGCAGCGATGGCCGAAAAGCTTCACCTCTATAATAGGCCTGTCACTTATTCTCTATCTAATGTTTAGAAAATATTTAGGAAATGAATTAATTTTCGAGAAATACTTTAACCTTGTTTTTTTTTATTAGAAACATATAGAAAAAAAACTGTTGAAGTACAATATGCACATTCCGTTAGAAATATCATCCACGAGCAGCTTTTTTTATTCTGGATTTGACAGGATTTACTTTACATACTTATCAGAGATTAGAATACTCTCCAATTAACACTAAATGCTTTGTTAATATTCCTAATTCGAAAGGGAATAATATTTCCCTATTATGTGCAATTAATACTCAGGGGTATTGGCGTTTAAATTGAATGTAGTGGCTTTAAGTCTGCTGATATAGTCGACTTTACTGATACAGAGTTGCCCGATATAACACCAAGCGACAGAAAATATATAGTTTCTGTCAATGCCTCTATTCATAACTTCTCTTGTAAGAGAAGCATTTTACAAAAATTTTACCTTCTCAAGTTTTTGTCTACCTACTCACCTTAGCTTTATCCGACTGAGGATTTTTTTTATTTCTTAGATCAAAATTAAAGGATGGTCAAAGGTGTAAAACAAGTGCCGAAGTCATCGACAGATAATGGAGATTTTTGAACGGGGAATTTAATAAGAACGGAAGACACGAACATATGAGACAGAGAGCAGCGAAGGTATTTTAAATGCTGATTTTATATAAATAAATCTGATTTTTTATTTTTTATTTTTTTATATTTTATGTTGTTTAAATAAGGACTATAGGGTTGCAAAATGTCACTATAGAATTGCAAAAAAAAATATAGAATTTCAAAAAGTGGACTATATGATTGCAAAAAGTGACTATAGAAATGAGAGGTTATGTATAAAGATTACAAAAAATCTAAAAAGCTCGGTTTTTTTTACAAAGTATATCCATGCTTTATAAAATCGGTTCCCCATTATTGGAAAAAAACTGATTTTCTGTCAAAAAAATATAAACCCTTTATAATAGAAATAGGAATTATAAAAAGGTTATAAAAATCAAAGATAATAATTTAAAAGAATATTTTGTATATTTATATAAACCCACTTGTAATGCAGACAGGTAAATTTATAATTTCATGTTGTAAACATACATAAATGCATGCGAACTTATAATCTGAGAATATCGACATATATTGAAGAAAAACACTAAAAAACAATTCTCATTTTAAAACAAACTATTAAAGACTCATTTATTTCATTATGGATTTTAATTTTTTATATGTCGAGGTATGTTGTTTTAAAGATTTTAAAAGTAATACCTTACTCTAAATAAAATTTTAAGAATAACATTTTTAGAGAAAATTACAAATACTTTATCGATTCTAAAGATGAAATACCAAAAATTAAAACTTATGATTATAAAGGATTTCTATAAGAGTATATTGATATGTCAAAGTTTGACAGTTTTTAAAAATATTAGAGGTCCTAATTAAATGTCTTGAATAGATTAAATATTTGTGTTTAAATGGTATCTTTATATGTATTCATAAAATTTCGTACAATCATTCATTATTAATAGTTTTTTTATAAACGATCCATTTTTTATATTTATTCTTAATGAGAAAAAAATAACCTACTCATAGGCTTTTCAGAGAATCAAAGAATATAGCCTAATTTACTAAACGCAATATTATTTATATAATAATGAAAAAACGAATTTCAAAAAAGAAAATATAGTAAATAGAAATATTATGTGCATGATTAAGTTAAAAATAATTTAACAGTTATATTCAAATAACTTTTATTTTTATTTAGTTATATATTTAAGACAATTATATCAGAGCATATATAGTTAATATAATTAAATATTCTTTAATATTATAAAATACTATAATATTACAAAATTTTTACTAAAAAAATTCGGCGAAAAATCGGGTTGCCATTATATTAATATATTTCTCTTTCCGAGTTTAACATTTACTTCAAATAAAATTTTATAAAAAATGTTTTGAGCTTCTCGTACTAATTTTTTTTATTGTATTTCTTCATGGTAGTGATTTCTGGTACCCGTTTTAGAACCTAAAATTCTTATAATTTTTATATTAAAATATCTGAAAATATATTTAAACTCAAAATTACAATTTTTTATATTAGAAAACATTTATTAAACTTTAATTTTTATAATTAAAATTTAATGTAAGAATTTTTTTTATTTATATAATGGACAATTATAGACCCTGGAAATGTCGTCCTGTGCATCAATTTTCGCTTCTTTGAAGTTTATGTGGTTAAAATAGTTTCGTATTAAATATGTTTTCTATTACAAGATGTAGAAGAATTCATGATATTTTTTTGGTCAATTAAAATTTATAATTATCTGTTATGAACATTCGTTTCTTATTAACATTAACAATTCATATTTAAAAAAAAAAAATTATTGTCTTTATTTATTCTTAATTTTTCATCAGTGCTTAGCATATCTTTTAATTCCATTCGATTTTTATAAGTGATTATTAATAATTGAAGTTATATCTTAATGTCAAACCTGCACTATATTTTTATTTCCTTCAATTGTTTAATGGTGATATCAAATTCGAGAATACCCATTAGCCTCTTTTAGAGCCTGTTTTTAGCAGCTTATCTGGTAGAAAAATTTTTATGTCGGTATAAATTATAATTTAAATAGCAAAAAAATTAGTTTAAAGTAAAATATGAATTCGGAATCTGAAGATTTCTTTTTAGTATTTGTATGATTAAATTTATTTTCTTATAATTTATAACCATAAAAAATTATGGACTTGTATTTTGTGTAGAAAAGATCCATATCCTTGTCTAAAACGTGAATAAAAATATAACTTAGAGTTAAATCAGAGTAGTTAAAATGACAGAACGGAAAAGAGGCGAGTCTTTGTTAGTGGTATTTTTTTATGTTTTACGGCTTTTTCTAAATTGCCAAAAAAAATTGATATATACTTACAATAATTTAATATTATAATATTTTTTATATTTTTTTTGATTATTTTAATAATATTTATCATAAAATAAGATAAGTAAAAATGCACAAAACTCTTATTATGTACAATATTTATTTAATCTAAAGCTTAAAATCTTTTATAAGTTTTTAAAATCTCATTTTTTATAATTTTCAAATTTATATATATTTTACTATCGATTACTACGTTTTTTGTAATTGTATAATTTCATATTTTTTATATTTGCGATATGTTTTTCTTATTCTATATACATTAAATTGATTGTTTTTCAAAATAAAAAATTTCTTATTTGGCGTTGATTGTTTAAATTATTGTGAAAAAATTTTCAGATATTTTTTTATGTTTAATATCAGATTTTACATGTTCATTTAATGAGAATTTTTTTATCTTTAATAAAGCTTTATTTCGCTTTGAAATTCTATAAAAAATAAGAATAAAATGACAAATGACAATTATATTCTAAATTTTTATACTTTCTACATTATTATTATAAATAATTTAAAGTATATTAGCAAAAAAATAAAAAAATTAATTAAAAAAATTTATAAAAAGTATTTTAAATATCAAATCATTACAAATGCAGATCAAAAATTTTCTTCAATTTTCTTATTAAAAATGCCGGAAAAAAAAACAAAAAAATGCATCTCACCAATTTTTCGGGCTGCTGTTTCTTTTTATGTTATCTTATAATAAGCTATACTTTGTGTAGATTTATAATTATAGAAACTTATTGTTTTTTTTATTTTGTGTCAGAACAGATCCAATAGCATTGTCATAAAACTTAAGAGAAAAATATAACTTTCTTTGGATTTATCTAGTGAAGATTCATTTCTGATACAATTTCAGAATTAAGTTAAATAGCTGTTCTTGATCTTTTTGTCTAATAAAATATGTGATCTTTTGCAAATTTCTCACTAGAGAATAATGTCTTTACTTGTTTTTGATAAATATTCTTTATACAAATTTATTGCTAACCGTATTTTCTGTATATGGCGTTTGTTTTTTGATGTAATTTTTTTTAAATTGTTCTACTTTATCAATAATTATTCTAATACCACTTGAAGAAATTGTTTGGCTTAAAAATTTGACTTTGTTTTTGAAAAAATAACTTTAAAGAAATCAATAGATAAAATATTGTTGTTTGGCAGTGTAAAAAACATTTTTCAGATTTCTATAATCCTATGAATCGTTATTTGAATAAATTAGAATAAAGTAGATGTATAAGTTTACGTAATTCAATTCTACAGTTAATCATATCCCTTTAAAATGTCCTTAGAGAATTTTTACACCAAATAGCATTTGTAGAAATTCATATTTGTTATTATAAATTGTAAAAGCAGTTTATTCAATAGATCCATTTTTCAATAGGATTTTTGAACTTCAAGGTATAAATCGATTTTAAAAAATACAAAATATTATACCCATGCGTCTAGATCTTTACAAAATTGGAATTTAATAGCTTTCAGTTAAGTGTTTTTGTATTATATCTTTAGTAATCGACGACCAAACGCTCTCGCCCGATAATCTTTAATATTAATACGTCTGTAAAATTGCTTTCCGAATTACTAAGCCTATTATCTTATATTAAAGGATATTGATTTTTTTTTTTATTCAATAAACTTAGGCGGTTGCGTGTTAGGCGCAGATTAATATTTGTATATGATGTTAGTAAAATATATGTACAAAATTTATAATTTCTCTAAGTTATATATTATTTAATTTGTATTATTTTATCATTTACTCTGTTTTAATTACATTAATCAATAATAAATTCGCATTAATTTGCGGTCTTTTTAGAAGTTTGGTATCAAAATTATGATCATTACCTTTTTGTATAATATATGACCCTTATTGTCCAAATATATTGTCCCTTCATAAATATCATTTTTATTATAGTTTTCGAGTATGAAGTCTATTCCCAGTATGCTTGACAAGGTATTTTTATTTAGAATTTTTGCATTAATTTGTACTTTGTATTTTTTTATCCAAAAAAAAATGCCAATGCATTTTTTCTCTAATTTTTTCGGCGGCGTTTACCGGACAAAATCCGCCAAAAAATGTTTAAAAAGTTGAAAAGAATTAGAAAATAAAAATAAATGATTTCATGTAGAAAAAGTTTTAATTTATCACACATATTCTAGAAAAATTCTGAATCTTAAAATAAAGGGTAACTATAATCTATGTTTTTTTTTGCACACCTAATTCTTTTTTTATAAATCTTTCCAGATTTTATATTTTTTATAAAAAGTTTATTCGTGATTCTTAATTTTTTATTAATTAACTTTTTTGCCCAATACAGTATTTTTTTTTGTTCGTGAACTAAATGTCTGTGATATGCATGAAGCTATTAGTTTTTGTCTGAATATTATTGTAAATACGAACATAAACACTTAAAAATTCACTTTTCTTATTTTTTATCTTTTAATTCGAATTTTTTTTTCTAAAAAATCCGAAAATGGATTATAATGTCATAAATATATCTTTAATTTTCGATTTTAGCAAATTCATGATCAATTTTTTTTTATAGGAAGATACGAAAAAAAAGCAATATATACTTAACATATTTTCTAAAATCGCCTTATTTTTGTAAAATGTTATTTTTTTGAACTATTATGAAAACTAAAAACAATTTGACTAAAACTAAGATTGTCCATATATTAAAATTCTATGAAAACCCCAAAAATAGAGTTGTAAATTAAATTTCAAAGTTTACAATAAATATTTCAGCTCATAATAATCAATTTTTTAATTTTGCATCACAAATTGATATATGCAACTTAAGACTTATGTTCATAATAATATATATTAGAGGTTATGAAACCCCAAAATAAATTCCGTGTATAATAAAAACCAGTGATAATTCTTTTAGAGAACTATAAAAGGTTCTATAAGCCATATACATTTTACATTTTTCAATATTTTTAGAGTATCAGGTGATGAAAAATTTAAAACTACATAATATTAGTAGAAATAGATTAAATTGCAAAAAAAATATTTATCGAAAGTGTATTTTTGCGAATCCAAAGACCTGGCTTTCCGATCTGTTATTGTGAGTAATGATTTTATTTCCCAATCTATCAAAAAAATCTCTCAAATTATCGTATTTTTTTATTTGTTTTGTTTTTCAGTAAAATTAATGTTTGTGTTTCTAATGGCTATGTTGAATTCTTCATATAACGTTAAAGCACAGAATTTTAATTTCCCATTAAGCTCTATTTGGGTAAGTCTATTATCTTCTAACTCATACTAATGCTTTTTTTTATACATAACTATTTAGATACAAGATAAGTATAAATTCTACTTTATCAACACCTTCTTACACACCTCTAGCTTATAAAGTATTTCCTAATTTTATCAAATTTAAAAATTTAAAATTATATATTGTCGCATAACGACATGGTAAGCCGACTGGAACTGCTTGTGCTGATCAATTTAATCAAAAAGGTATAACAAAAATTATTAGAAACAAAGGGTCATTAAAAAATTGTGTAAAATGCTATAAATAAAATAATCAAAAGAATTACATGTAAAAAAAACGAGTAGATTTATAAATCTCTCACTCAATCGGTTACTAAACTCTTAAATTCGAAATATCTTTATTCTTATCTTCTGTTTACCGGGCACTTCCAGCATGAGCCCGGCATAAAAAGCTTATATGCCAAAGAAAAGAATGACAACACAGACAAAAAACAGTTCACATCACAGAAAAATATTAACTATCACACAGCCCAACACTACGCTTGGTATCCAATGATCATCTCAATGCTATATTTAATAGAGAAAAAGATTTAATCAAATAAAAAAAAATTTTACAGACGCAACAACTGGTTAATGGAGATGAGCCACTACAATATGGTTTATCAAAGCAAGCATAGCATCTAAGTATATGCACCTAATCGATAACAGGAGTACGCTTAAAGAAATATGAGTTGCTATTTTTGATCACAAATATCCGCAAACATATTACTCTAAGTATTTGAAACAATTATCGAACACACACCGAAATTCGTTTTTAACAATTAGGTGCTATTATAAAAAAATCGAGAATCCTTGCATGAGCTTAGGACATGTAGAAAAAACGAACGATAAAATCGGAAATTTACAAATACAAGAAGCGATTTTCAATGGTCTGTCCAGAATTGCCAATTCAAATAATCTAGATTAAACGCTTATCTCCCATTTCGCCCAATTTTCATTTCGCCCAATACTCACTTTGTCCAATTCTCTTTTGCCCAATTCTCACTTCGCCCAATTCTCATTTAGATCAAAAAAAAATTTACTCCTAATGCAAAATTTTTTCTGGATGAGAAGCAATGAAAATAATCAAGTACCTGTAATAGATTATTTTTAATTCAGAATACAGTCAAAAATGGAAAATGGAGAGTGTTATTGGAGGTGTTATAAAGAAGGCTGCTCTGTTTCAGCGATTACTGATCAAAATAAATTAGCTAGATATAATGGAATTCATAATCATTCAAATGATGAAATGAAGATTTTAAATTTATAATTATAAGAAAAAATGATAATGAGTGTCTCCAATAAACGCACAAGAATCTTCAGCAAAACAATGAAAATTTAAAGGATCAGGTAGAATTAGCATATAGAGGAAAACTGATTTTTAAAGCATTATTAATTTGTTTGATTACTATCAATGATCTTTATACAATTTTAAATCAGCTATTATTCCTTCATTCATCTTGTTGATTCAGTGACTTTTAATAATAACCTTTTTAGGTTATTTGTTGATTGTGATTTTATAATTCACTTAGAATTTGATCCTGATCTAATAATTATTTTAAGAGAAATACTGATTATTAAAAAATTTAATACATCAAGGAGATTCAAAAAAACAATTGATGGAACATTCAAATCTTCTTCTAATTCCTTTAAACAAATCTACATTCTGCACGGCTGTTTTTCTGGTCAAAGTTTTCGGAGCTAGTCCAAAATTTTTCCTCCAGCGTGACCTAGTCCAAAACTTTCCCCCAATGCTAAAAATAAAAAAAAATATATTACCCCTACATGAACGTTGAATTTATAGAAGGCGAGTTACAAACATTTAATTGTAAAGAATTATTTGATTGGTGTGCCTCAAGGGGGCTATTGTTCTCAGAAAAAGTTTGTAATGATTGTTCTTCTTACATGACTTTGAAAAGTTATAAAAGAAACAAGGATTGCCTAGCATGGCGATGTATGAGTAGAGGTTGCAAATCCTTCAAAAAATACTTTAGCATCAGATATAATAGTTTTTTCGATTGTTTTGATTTAAAAATTAATATAATTTTAAAAATTATAGGTAAATATAGTGTAAGAATTCCATTACACGCTATAATCAATTCTTTGCCTTCTGTGTCTAGAAATTCAATCATAAAAGTAATAACTAAATTAAACGAAAAAATTCCTCTGCCGGACTTCTCTAGTCGAAAGCTAGGTGGCGCAAATTCCATTGTACAGGTGGATGAAACGATGTTAAACTATAAATGTAAGTCCCACCGTGGTCGTTCACCTGATAATAGAACTGATGCCTTGGTAATTGTAGAAACGCGAGGTAAAACAACTAGGATGTTTGCAAGAGTGATACCTGATAAAAAAGCGGAGACAATATTGCCCATTATATGCGAACAAGTAGTTCCAGGCTCTATTGTTCATACAGACGAGCATAGATCTTATAGCCGATTAGCTCAATATGGCTTCGAACATATGACGATATGTCATAAATATAATTTTGTTAATAACATTAATAATGTTCATACTCAGCATGTTGAATCAATAAATAATTTAATTAAAAGACAAATTAAAAACAGGAATGGTGTCTTAACAAACAAGAGACCGCAATTTCTAAGTGAAGTATGCTTTTTATTTAATATAAGGATAACATTTTAGAAAAAATATTTGAAATAATTATTGTAAATTAATTTATTTATTCCTTTAATACATTTTATTTTATTTTATTTTATTTTATTTTATTTTATTTTATTTTATTTAATTTAATTTAATTTAATTAATGTAATACCTAGTCCAAAATTTCCACCGGGGAAAAATTTTGGACTAGCTCTGATGTTATAGATAAAAAAATGTAATTTTTGCGAATATCTAAATATATT
Organism: Dictyocoela muelleri; assembly: GCA_016256075.1. Lineage (NCBI taxonomy): Eukaryota > Fungi > Microsporidia > Dictyocoela > Dictyocoela muelleri. The sequence goes on along the minus strand of SDVU01000243.1, from coordinate 1,981 downwards.
TTATTATCGCGGATCTTTTTCTTATTTTTCATGCGTTTAATAATAATATTTTTTTATATATCGTAAAATGGACCTAATATCTAAATAATACCAAGTGTTTAATCATTTATACTCATTTGAATATGATGAACATCCTTGAAATGTTTCGTTTCATCAGTTTCAATTATTATTCCTGTCTACCTAAAATTACCAGTCTATGCGAAAGAAATATTTAACAATATTATAATAGTTTCTTTATAACAGATATTATATTAGCAACGTATATATTATTAGTTTGTGTTTTTTTTTCGTCGAAACTGGCATTTTCACCCGGATTTGTCGAAAAAAATAAAATTTCCGCGAAATATATCAATTAAAAAATAGCAAACAAAAAAAGATATTGTTGAACACGAAGATTATTTGTACAACGTTGACTGTTCTTTACAAGCTTAAAGGAGTCAAATAAAAAGAAATATATCGCAATATTTGCAACAGTAATCTATTTATTGATGCAAATCATAAAATTTTATTCTAGGACGTATAACATACATACAACACTGCACGATTTTTAATAATACATATCTCACAAAATCAAATGGATGCAATATTTACACATGGAACTTTTAAATTAATTATAGTTCGAATTATAGATATAAAGACCTCATAAAAATTCGCTGCAAAAATAAAACCTTTAACGAAATAGTTTTTTGAAAACGATCATTATCCGCGTTTTGAATTAAGATCAAATCGAAGACATTTCATAAAAATATAAATTTAGAATGTGTGTCAAAAATTCGTACTATTCAATTCTGGTTATAACGATATAGAAATAATCATTTTCTTTATACACCTGTATCTCTTTCAATCATTAACGATAGAGAATTTTAGATAATGTATGGTACATTTTATATAACACCTTCTGACCTATAACAATTGTTAGAAAGCCGAATTAAAGTCTTAAATGTATATGTACTTAGATAACGTCCGGATTAAAATTCGCTTTTATTTTATCTTTTATTCTCTTTTTGCGACGTTGACAAAAAACTAGTGCTTTGCCTGTCTACATCATAATAAGCCAAGCTTTGTTTCTTTTAAACTTATATTTTTAACTGATTTATCAAAAAAAATATAAAATCACACTCATTCTTTTTTCTTTTAAATATAACAAGGTGTATTCAATTTTATTTATTTTTTCTACGAATCCGATGAAAATGCTATTTTCGACGAAACCGGAAGGATTGGTCTATTCGAAAAAATATTTAATAATATTCCCATGTTTCTTTTAACAGATGATAAAGTATTAATTTATACATTATTATACCAATGTAATTGTTTATAATTGGCACCTTTCATTATTTAATGTCGAAGGAAAGATCATATCCCACGCCAGATCGTCACCCACATACTTTACAATAATTTATTTTTATATTATGCCTTCAAAAAATAATAAAAAGTCATCCCCTTTAATTACGTCTAAAATTTATAAGGGTCACCTACAAAAATTTCTTTTATACTTTTTTTGAGGGATTCCCCTCCTCTTTTCGTAGAAATTCCTCTCATCTTTTAGAGGAAAATCCAAAGAAGAGAAATATGGGAGTAAATGGAAGGAGTAAGAAATTAAAATATTAAAAGCTTAAATATTTTATATAGTTTAAGTTTCATGACACTGAAATTGATATTTTTTATTTAAAAAATATTTTTTTTATTTATATTTTAGTGACTTTAAAATTTCCTTTTCTTTTAAAAAAGAGAATAAAACACAATTAAATAACTTATTTAATGAATTTAAAAACATTTTTTAAATTTTTGTTTTTATAATTTATTTAGTTTTAATTAATATCAAAAAACTGGGTACTAGTACCAGAATATGTCAAAAATTTAAATATTAAATTTCTCTTTATAGAACTAAAAAATTTTATATACAGGTGTAATATACTATAATAATTGAGCTTATAAAATTTTCACTGTATCTATAATATAAAAAAATATTAAAAAAATATCC